>JAPDLB010000116.1:0-38292 GCA_027569935.1 Clonostachys sp. G952 | reverse complement strand
CCCCCCCCCCCCCCCCCCCCCCCCCCCCCCCCCCCCCCCCCCCCCCCCCCCCCCCCCCCCCCCCCCCCCCCCCCCCCCCCCCCCCCCCCCCCCCCCCCCCCCCCCCCCCCCCCCCCCCCCCCCCCATGAGATGAATAAGGCGGAGTTAAAGTGAATAGATGGATGCCCATCGCTCATCGGCCTTTAATAACCAGGTCTTGTATCTGCTCCGTCTGTATGGGAGCGACTTACCCTATGTATGCCACGCTGTCCGATGCAAACCGAAAAATGATAAGAAAGAAAAGTACAAGCGGGTATCCAACTCCTGTCTAGCTTCTGTAGTATGGCGGCGATGGTGCTCTCTTGTGTGATGCGTTAAGATACTAAGTATGCGCTGCTTTAGGCATGTTACATCTCGGCCGAGGACGATTCATTCATGATTCTTGAACTCCGTTTGGCTTGTTTGCCATCCGCAGCTCCAGCACCTTCTCATCCGACCCCTTCTGCCGCTTGGTTGCCTCGTCACTCTTTTCCTTCAGAACGTCGCAGTGCGTTCTTAACATCTCCTCTCCAATGACAAGCTCAAACCCGGCTAGGAAGCAGAAGCTGATCTCCAGCCGCGCCAGCTCTGCCTCACTCACACCGCCAACTTTGGCAACTTTGGAGTGTGGATAGGCCAAGTCCTCGAGTGCCTTGGTAGCCACGCGGAGTCCCGCCAAAACGAGGCGGTGCACGTTCCGTTTAGTGACATGAATGGCACACTGCTCAACAGCAAGCCGGTGGATATACAGCGAAGTCGCGATGTACACAGCCGTGCTCATGGGGCAGAACTGGTGCAGCCGTAGGAGATATTGCGTGATCGTGATGGGTGGCTCGAGTTTCGAATAGAATTTGCGAGTGATGGCACTATGTTGGGTGTTCAGAGGACGCGAGTCGCCAGAGATGATGACATGCTCGGGAGCTCGAGGAGAAGGGGATTTAAATCGCACGCCGTCGATTTCTGGCTGCTGAGTATTTGCCTTGCGCGATCGGTCAACTGAGACATGGCCGATTTGGTCCTGCGGCCTGGGTTTGTTGTAGTGAACGCGAGCATCAGCATTCCCGGGGGCTGGGCTAGATCTTCGTGACCGTGCAATTATATCCTTCTCGGCCTGTAGTCCGCTCATCTGCGGATCGGTGGGTGACCTCGGAGGAGGCGTTGGGGGGATGTCGCCGGTGACATGGACGAGAGTCTCAAGGCTCGCGCTCAGCAGGCGCAGAGCTTCTGAGGCCGCAAGCCTGGCAAAGTCTTGATCAATGGGAGGGATAGAGGGAGCCTTCGTCGTGGCCTGGTGAAGTTGGAGTGTCGGCTGGAGGAGTCTCGTCTGCGTCGTGGTCGTCAAGGAGGCGCAGTCGGTCATGGCTTCGGACGTATAGGGAGTACCTATTCAGCGGCAGAAATGATGAGTGCTAGAAATACTAATAATCAAAGATGTTTTCTTCCTTCACGAGTCAAAGTCGCTGAAAAGGCCCAGTCGTTTCGGCAACTCGATTCTGCTGGGATCAACTGAGTGAGCGCCTTTCATTGTCTCGTCGCCGACGCGGTTCCTCGTGTAAACTTGTTGTCTGCCTGCCTGGCGGTCCAGAGAGAGGTTCCGTTAGAGGCCGTTCTCTTTATTTTTTTTGTCCCAAGGGTGGTCTTTTGTGTCTGGGTCGCGTGGGGAACGGCTGTGGGAAAAGGAGCCTGGAAAGCCGGGGTTCATGTAGGTCTTGGGGAGGGGACCGGGCTTGAAGAGACTGCAGAGAAGAAACGCGTAGAGCCAAGGTATTAATATGGACAGTCAATTCAGCAACCCAGTTATGGAATGTTTGGGGATGGGTTGATGGCTCGTGGAGGGGTGGGAAGAAGAGGGAGGGAAATGTACCGAATTGGCATTGAAAACCTCGAGGCGCCGGCCGGCAGCGACCACAGCGCCTCGGAGCATGGCACGAGGTGGGTTACAGTGGAGGCTACCGCCCAAGGCGGCATAAGGGCATCACATACTGCTGCAGAGGAGCCGCCCGCAGTAGGCTGCAGGCCCCTAAGCTGCTTCAGGCAGTGAGGGGTCGTTTCCAGACCAGTGGAGCCTCGCAGCCGTCAGCCCACCATTCAGGCCCTTCGCTCGGAATTTGGCGGTTCGCTTGGTTGAGAACTGTCACCCGACGCCTTGATCGAGTCTGGACCCTCAAGGCAGCATCTTCTAACTCGCAGGACCACCCAGAAACGGTGGGGAAGGGGAGCAAGGGCGCACATGATGATCGCAACGTGATTATCCGACATGGGGCTCCGTCCTTTGCGCTCTGAATCCTCTAAGATGTGCAGGTGTGTCTTCCGTCTCGACCGCTGACGAGATCAGCTCTCAGCTCTGTATGCGGAAAATTCCATCGCCAGGACAGTTGCTACCAAGACCTGGGCTAAGCAACTTCATAATTTAGGCCTCTCGATTGACGATGATGAACTAGGCTCGACAATCAAGGGCTTGTCGAGTCTTTTCGTTCATGTCTATGATTTTGTAGGTGGGTAGGTCCGCAAGCTCCAAGCCCTGACCTCAATTCGAAGCATCAAGAGACACAATCGATGCGAGCCGCACTCAGACGTCCGTGTACAGGGACGGCTCCGCTATCAGAGCCACCTTGAGGTAGCTGGTTACCTTTTCTAAGGTAAGGGACTGTGCTAGCGATCTAGTCACGAATTAATCGCTCTTGGTTTGCGTGGGAACCGCTAATCAGCGAGTCGGCGCCGTGCTGCCATCGCACGACAGCCGAAACGACGACCAATACGCTTTGTTGAAGTCCTTATTTGTCTTTGCTTTCACCAGGGCAGCCATCCCCAAAGCAGTCGGATCTGCATATCTTGTCCATGTACCTGAAAAGTGCCCGGACCCCCACTTGGAAGCAAGAATGATCTGATGGCAGGGCATCTCCAATGCCTTGGCAAGCGGAGCATCGGCATGGGGAAGGACTCAGACACCACCCAAGGAGCAGAGTGAGAACTGACCTGGGCCCAAGAGCTTAAAAATCACCCGATAAATCCCTGAAATTTCCACAGCAGAGACGGTCTAGAAGTCTTGCACAAGGCTAAGAGATGTATGCGTTTGTTCTGGAGTGCCTTTTCAAACACCAATCTCCATAATACTACTGATGTCTACTCCACCAGGGCCGATATTCCGTGGCATATAGACCGCCATGTCTTCGAAACGAGCGTCAACTGGCTATGTTGCGTAGAAGGTTGCATTACTTCTGCACTCACCCTTAGCTGTACTCTCAAGACCTTCAAAAATCGAGTACTAAGGGTTCTCAACAAGATGCTTGGCCTCACGAGCGTACTGGCCGCCCCCTGCAGAATCTTCAAGAGCCAAAGTTTGGGAACAGTGTATTCACTTCCAGATGGGCCCTCTGCCGACCCAAGCCGGCCTCAGCAATCGGAAACAACTTTGTAATCCACCACCGTCGTCGTGCCCGCCTGCACCGTGACCACTGCCTCCTTGAGTACCATTCCGAGCTCCGCAGCCTTCTCCACCCTCATTGCATGGATTGCCCCCCTCCGGCGGCATTGGCGATGCCTGCATAGCCTGGAGCAGGCTCGAACGAAATCCTGACCTCCTCGTTGGTCGCCTTTGTGGCAAGGCCGTTGAGGTGACCTAGCAGCATTGATTTGCGAGGCGCGTTCCATCCTTCATTTGCACCACCAGGTTTAGTCATGTTGTTCTCGCAACAGGAAAGAATCAACTCGGTAGTCAACATAACCCTTTAATGCTGAGGACAATGGCCAAAACGGGAATCTTGTACCGCTGAGAGATCCAGTACACGCTACCCGGTACCGAAAAGAGATACGTTTCGTCTCCTGCAATCTGCACCACAAACTTGCCCTTGCCCTCTCCATCAGCTTCAGTATCACTTGCCAGCTTGATGCCCAGTGCAGCGCCACTAGACTAGCCAAGGCCACCCTCCCCGCAGTTGATGAACGACAGCGGCTTGGTGGGCCGTATGTTGTCGTGGATAAACCCGGTATTAGTCACGGCCTCATGTGCCTAAATGGTATCATCAAGACAAATTCTACGTAGACATTGCTTAGGAAGCCTGTGCCGAAGCGGCCATCACTTTGAGGCTCAGATGCTTATTCGATGCCTGCAATCTTGGCCCAAAGGTCTCTCGCCGCTTAGCCTCGATAGAAGACTGATCCATGGCCGCCAATGCCTTGGAGGCTTTGAGATTGGCGGTGATTTGCTCGACAGAAGTGAGCGCGTTGGCCTTGCAGCGAGTCTCAGCCTGGGTATAGAAATAGAGCATCAACTTCTTCAGCGGATCAACGTCAACATGGAAGATCTTTGTATCGATTCTTGGCTTACACAGCGTTGGGATCCACGGCACATCACAATTTAAAATCAAAATCACGTCTGCCTTGGTTATCACTTCGTGTAAGCCATATCGAAGACCGATCCAGGCTGTGTGATTCCTAGTGAAGCTCATCTCGCTCCCGCCCGTATCCAGCACCCAGAGCCCCTTGGTAGTATCTGCTTGTTCGACAAGCGCCCCGGGGATTTTGGGGTTGCGCCCAGAATATCTTGTTATAAGCAGAGGTCTCTCGGCCCCAGCGAGGGCCCCAACAATATCGGCAGCCGCCTTGGTCGGTAGTCCACCTAGCTCAACCGGTTCCCAGACTTTCTGGTCGAGTGAATACGGCTCAATGTCAGCCTCCATAACCTATCGGCGCCGTAGAGGTACATAGGGCCCTAGGGGTATGACCGGGCAAATTGTAGAGCCCGACTGGCCATTTGCTTAATGTTGGTTCCGGTCTTGATTTCCATTACGTACCGGCAGTATGTCAATCGAGCGTAGCCATCAGCCATTGACATAGCTACCATCTAATAGTCCGTGGGCACCACGCTGCCGTGTTAGCTTCCTTTAAATTTTCTCCCCACTCCCAATTCTGCTCCTTTTACTCGACTTAGAGGTTGACTACCAATGACACGGACATTAAGTAGGGCGACATACCTCGTTTGGACAAGTGATGATGCGGGGAAACCTCCCCTTAGCCTCTCGCTGACCTTTGACCATGGCCTCGAGGATACTGGTATGATCCGAGCCCAGGTTGAAGAAGCAGTGAGTTATACCAGCCTCCCAGATGACCTCGAAAAAGGCAAAGGACGCTGTATACATATTGACTATCCTCTTTTTGTCAACTGATGTTGATGCATAGCGTTTTGTGATTACCGACGGCTGAGTGAATTTGGTCCCTGCGAGTAAAAGACTATTTCTCACAGCAGGGCAGAACCTTTGAAAGAAGCGGAGGAGGCGGTGGAGGACGTAGGAGAGGATATGAGCAGACCCGTTGTCGGTGGAGAGTTCTTGAAGATTGACGGACTTAGGTCGTTGGCCCTATCAGCTTCGCTCGGTTCTGCAGGTTGTACTGTGACAGTGTAAAAGGCCCTGTTGTTATGGTTGCATTTCATTATCAACTGGATCCGTGGAGGCACCAGACTGGCCCTGAGGAGTCGAACAAGTGACATGGCTTCGGAGAATGTAAACAGTCGGAGACAACAAGAAGTGGAACAGGAGCCTAATTGAAATAGGCCGACCAGAGTAATGCGAGGATTGTAGTCCTTGCTCTGTCTGCCTGTCTGAAATGTGATGAGTATGGTAGGTTTGGCTCACTTGTGTTGGGAATGAGAGTAGTGATGGGTTTTGAGTTGGCAGCTGCAGCCAGATTATAAATCAAAGAGATAGAAAGTGAGACCTGCGTGAGGATGGACCTGGACGAACGCTAGAATACCCGGGTTGTTGGAGAGGAAGACGTCACTCCGTTTGTCTTGGCGTGCGTGAGTCGTTCGAGAGGCGTTGGTTGAGGGCCTGGGATAGCTACATACATAGGTAGGCACGCTGAAGTAATAGCTACCTATCTACGGGCTGTCGTCCACCTCCTCCCGCAGCTGGCGCATTGCGTCGATTCTGGCCGTTCGACAGCCCGAGTATGGTGACATCTGACGGATGGGCCATCGGGTTGGAGATGCAGATGAAGGCGCGGGGCGGCGACCAGGAACCCCTCACCCTTGGCAAATCGCGGGATTGGATGGCCAGTAAGCCTCTAGATTCAGGGTTGTTGCTCCTCTCCCGTGCTGACAGCGACTAATCCCATTGTTGTACGATAATATTTGATCCATGCCGGGGCTCTCATTCCCGGGACGATACACTTACTGCAGGTGATGATGACATGTTTGGGAGTGTCAAGTTAGAAATTATGCAAGTGTATAGACCGACTGGCTAAAAGATATTTACAACCACAGAGAACCAGCGACGCCAATGATGACAAGAGCAAACTTAGTCTTCCTGCTCTGCTCTCCTTGACCCGTCTCGCCCTTTCCTATGTCCTGGCCACCGGTGTCACAGTCTCTCAGCTGGCCACACTAACTTGCCGGCTCGACACTCTGAGGGTTGCGGAATATATTATTGGGATCCCACTTCTTTTTCGCCTCCCTGAGCTGGGGCAGCTTGTCTCCCCAGTAGAACTGGTTCGCAGCCTGTCTATCTAGCGTCGGATCAATGTACCCTGCGTAGGTTGTGTTGGCATTGGGCGCCCCAGCACGCACACGTCTCTGGACCTCCTCCACAAACGCCTTGGACGTGTCCGAAACCTCAGGAATACCGATCACGTAGGACTGGTACATCATGACCTTGTCGCGGTGCGGGTATGAGTTGCCCTCGGTGAAATCGGCCATGGCACCACCCTCCGAGTTGAAGATGAGCGTCCAGATGATGGTTCCCTTGTCGGCTTCGTCCAGGTATGTGAACAAATCGTCAACTGCGGCATCAGAGAGGAGGTCCTCCTCGCGGAACGCTAGAGACCGGCTTGTGAAGGGGTTGGGCAGTTCAGCCAGGCCCAAGCCTGCTACCTCGGCCTGGTGTGCGATAGATCCCAGCCACGACACGAGTTTGAAGTCGACATCACCGCCACTAGGGATCTTGTCCTGGATTCCCGTGGCCTTGTACTCCTCTTCTGTTCCGTAAAACGTGCCTGTGATGAGGGCGCCGAGGGGTTGGGCGAAGAAGAGAGTCGAGAATCGCCGGTCCAGTTCGGGGTCTCCGGCAAGTGCCTGCCATTTCTTGAACACGCTTGCCATCTCTTTCTGAGAGCCAAAGCTGAGGCTGTATGTATATTCAACCACGTTGCCAGGCTCTGGATGGGTGTGCACCTTGAACTGGGTCACGATGCCGAAGCTGGCACCGGCACCCTTGATTCCAAAGAAGAGATCCGCATTCTCTGTGTAGCTGGCCCGTCTGATCTCTCCGTCAGCAGTGACGACCTCTACTTCTTCGACATGATCCAGCGCGCTTCCCCACATCCTTGACATGGGTCCCAGCCCGCCCTGCCATGATTATTGTCAGCAGCATCCAATATGCTAAAACGCCGTTATCAAACTTACAATTGTCGCGTGGCCGCCGACCCCAACGCTGGGGCAGGTACCGTGTGCAATTGCCCGCTCGCCGTTGTTGTGGAGGTGGGCGTCCAGATCTCGGTGACGGAGCCCTGAACCGTAGGTTGCCATCCAGGTGCTCTCGTCCATGCTGAAACTGTTTAGGTTGACCAGGTCGACTGCAATGGCTCCATCTTCACCCCCCAGTCCGAAGTTTCTATCCATGGATAGTTAGAGACGAAGACAAAGCAGCGGCCACAGGACATGCCATCTTGCGTGGGAGCGGGATCGTTTCGAATTACCTACCCATAAGAATGGCCACCGGACTTGGCCTGGATGGCGACATTATATTGCTTCGCACATTTGACTGCACCTGCTACCTCCTCCGCAGTGTTGGGGCGGATGACGGCGGCAGGAGTGACTGGAATGTCGAGGTTGAAGGGCTTGACCCAGGCCAATTGATATAGAGGATCGCCAGCAAAGCTGACACAGGTGAGCAGCCTGATGCCGCAAACCGCTCTCAAACACTGCTTGAGTGACATGGCGTATGTACGAAACAAATGCTACTCGGGGTAAAACATGAGTTGTGCGGGTTGATCGAAAAGGAAACAATGGGCGATGGCTAGGAGTAATAAAGGGAAGAAAGGAACAGAGGTGAAGGGAGTGACATCGCATTCCGTTCTGGGAACCATGAACTTGACGATTTCCAGGGAAGGAAGTTCCAGGGGGCCTCTTGCGCATGCCAGTGCCGTAGCCATCTTGTATTGACAACCTATGTATAAGATAATCCTGATGTATGCTTAATGGTGCTACAGCTTGCGGAAAATGCAGGCCCTGCACGCTGCCAAGGCACGTTCCTGTTTGCTCCTTCTGGCCCAATAGGGCCGTTGTCTCGGCTACTGCCTTGTTTGCCAGCTTTAGATTTGGTTGTTTCGCCAATCTTTTCAACTTACACGGAATGTGGCAAAACACGATGATCTGACTCAAATGACTTAAGACTGAGCTGCTTAAAGTGAGCATATCTAGCTGATATTTTTCATTTCGACATTGTCCTTTTCATCTTCCCCCTCCGCCTCTTTCTTCCAAGATTTCGGAGGGAACACTTGACGGCGTATTCGGGTTCAGATCTGGGTTCTGTTGTTGAAGGGTCGGGTTTCACTTGCTGGGATACCCCTGTACTTGATGGGCTGCTTGCCGCCATGAAATGTCATGCGCCCCTCACCAGGCCCCGGATTGCAGGACGAAGGCTTGATCTTCTGTGTGTTTGACTGACATCTCCTCCCTCCAGTGACGAAATATTTCTAGGCGTAGCTTGGTTACACCTTTGGCTTGTCAGTTGTGGTTTATTGGAGGCGCGGCCATGCCGGTGTGTCCTGTGGAAATTATGGTGCGACACACCATCAAGAAGGAGGGGATCGATGGGATCGCCTCTCCTACTTTCATTCGTCCAGCAAACAGCCATCCATACGTAATGGCCCCCATTCATCATGCCCGTGAACAAGGATTCGTGAATCGGAAACCTGCAAATCCGGACATAGGTCCAGGTCCAGGTCCAGGCACAGGCACGGCGACAGCGAGGGGAGGGGCTTGGCCTCCCATAGCAGAAGGAGGGGGGAGACGATCTAGAATGAACTCACCGGCTTGCGGGGGTCGATCACTGCCTGCCGGCTAATTGGTAGCTGTCCATTTCGGGGCAATAGTCTTTGAGTGTCTTTGGATTACGGGATATCCGCCCATGGCAGTCAGGATCAGATGATTTGGGGACCGGAGGGTTACCGGAGGATCAAGGCTGGATGGGACGGACCCTGGTGGGATTTCCAAGAGGTGATTTGCGTCATGAGAAGAGGCTGCCAGGATGAGAGCCTCTGAAGATCTCCAGTCGATTAATACCCGAGCTTGAGGCAACCCCTGTCCAGCAAAGGGGAATAGTGACACACACCTGCCAAAGCGAGTATGCTTTCTTGATTTGTATATGGGACTCACGAAATGGCTCACCGATAAATGCCTGGTGCAACTCTGCAAGTACCGCATTTCGCAACGCGTGGTAATGAACTGCCGACACCTCCTGATGGTGCTGCCTACTTGCAACGAGCACTTCGTCCCTCTTAACTTGGACATTGTGTCCCCTTGGTGCTGGATGCTGTCGCTGCTAGCCAACGGATGCATGAGTTAGCAATGATATTGCACCATGATCACTAGGCTTCGTGTATGTCTGCAGATAAATGAGCGCAACGAAGCGGCTGTTTATTGTCTGATGGACTGGGTATCCGACAAATCCTGAACGGAGGATCACGCCCAGCGCTGTCCTTCACGCCGCTTCTATACATTGATGTTTCCCATCCCACCCACGCGCTAAAGACCGCCACTGATATCAATTTCATTTCCCTTTCCCGCTATACATAAATTCCAAGAACGCTTCATTTCAATCATCTGCTCACGACACAGTGACCGTGGAAGTTCCCTTGCTGTTGTATGCCTCGGTGGCAACAATTTGGTAGTAGTGGGTTCCCAGAGTCATGCCCTTTGAGGCCCAGGCGTTGAAGACTGTGCCCATGTTGACCGTGCCGGAGGTGCGCTGGCTGTCTCGGATCGCCCAGTACTGCTGGAAAGTCTGGGTGCCGTCAATTGACGGCGCGTTGTAGCGGGTGCTCTGGTACAGCTGGTATGTGGCACCGTCGATGGTGACAGAGCCCTTGGAAGTAGCAGACGACCCCTGGAGAAATCAGACCGTTAGGGACTAATCAAAATACATTGGAGGAGCAGTATGGACTTACAGGGTTGTACTCGCCGTGTGCTTCGACGACATAATACTCAACGAGCGGGCTGCGAGTCCATCCATAGATGGTGAGATACTTCGTCACGTCAGCGTCATGAATCTTTCAGCCTTGGTACCCGGCACTACTCACGCTGTTTCCGTTGTTCACGGGCTTCCAATTCGCCGAGTAGGTGATGGATCTGCCGCGCAAGTTAGAAATTTGACGTTTTGATGGTTGAACCGTGCCAGATCACAGGCAGGATCTCATCATACCGCGAAGTTCCTGGGTTCCAGCCCTTTCCGCCGACGAGATTTCCACCAGCCTCCCACGAAATGCTATAGGAACCTCCATTTCCGTTGGAGTAGGTCGCAGCTGCGTTGCCGTCGGACCACCAAGAGTAGAAAAACCCATTGTGAGTTCCCTCAGCGTTGGGAGTGACTGCCCGGCTTTCGAGATTGGGGTTGAGACCGGGAGCTGCGATAGTGCCCGAGATGAAGGCGCATGTTGCTGCGAAAAGGGTAGAGAAATGCATGTTGTCCGGACTGACTGTTGGTTTGTTTATGTGCTGCAGTGGTGATCAATGTTGCTGGAGTATCGAGATATCCCTTTCCCGGACGAAGGACAAGGCGATCAATATATACTCAAACATTGCTCCCTTCCGCAAAATCTAAGGAGAGCAATTCGAAGTCAAGATACACAGTCAAACATCTCGGTCGGCTGCTTCCGAGTTCCTAGTTAGGCCAGTTCACCTTGGATGCCGTACCCAAACCGTCGCTGGTGTTTCAGTTCTGAGGTTGAAACCGCCGTAACACACGGCCAGGATCCACTTGGTTTTCCTCGTAATTAGCCTCGACATTCGACATGCTTACCAAATACGAACGATTTCGGAAATAAATAACGTGTTACGGCCGTGGTGCTGGCGACAACTGCCGTTGGAGTAGTGCAATGGGCCGGCTTGCGCTGTGCTGTCAGAGCCTAAATCAGGCCAAGCCTAAATGCTTTCTCATCTCATCAAGCATTTAGGCTCGCTCCTCACGATGACAGAATCTAGCCTGAATTCGAAACGTAACAGAAGACGTCAATGCGAAATGGCTGCAGCTGGTCAACCCAGCTTCCCCAGTGCGCTGTCACCTCATGCATCCGCCTGGCAGCCCACAACGAGCTCATACGACGTACACGTATTCAGGCGGTTAAACCTGTTGAACGTCGATAGCTCCTGAAAATTTGGTGTGCGATCACGTGACTTACGATGAGCTATCATCAAGTGGCATTTGATCCAAGCTTGTCTGAACTATGTGCATCTGTGTGGTGTGGCTAGATCCATACGCTCCTCTCTCTGTGTCCCAAACACGCATTCGGACATAAGCAACCCAGGGGCAATGCGTTCACTCACTTTGAAAGCCTCAGGCCGGCCACTGTGGCTCTGTTTGGGGCAATTTGACATCCCCTAAAACAGACCCTGTCCCTGTTATTATCAAAAGGGAAGATGGAGCCCCGGGCCGATCCCTTGAAAACGATTTCCTCGTGCAGTCGCAAATCTGCTTAATGGCAAGTTTAGAGCAGGTGCTTGTGCCGTCATGCTTAGACTTCATGGAGAGTCAGGACCCGAGATGGGATCAGATACCGCCTCAATGACCCGATGGATCCCAAGGCTGCAATGCAATGCTTGCTGAAAAGATACAGCCGGTGTCGATCCGAGCTCGCCGCGCCCTTATTGAGAACTACTGCCCGGATGAATTAAGAGATCAGATTTTGAACGGCAAAGAAAATCACCATTGCTTAGTGCGAGTCTATCTTGGCCGTAAGCGCCGGTTGAATCCTGAACAACGACAAACTAGATTCTTCAGCCTCCGCAATTCCCCCTTACATATCAACCAGGCCGAGGAAGTGGCCTTGCCCTGTGAATTGTACGCCAAAGCCATGGCCGAGGCCCTAGCAACACTGCACTGGAAAGTGAGAACCGATGCTGCTGATGTAGAGTTCGTGCTCGGCAGCCCAAGAGCAGATCCCGAGGCCAATAACAGTGCACTGGGCGACCACCCTCTCCGGATGCTTGACTTCGATTGCTCAAGACCGATAACAGCAGATGATTCGGGATTGACAGCCATAGCAAAGGCATTTTGGGGAAATGACCCATATTATCCACGACCTCATAGTACGGATGGGCGATCCCAGAAGCTTTGGGATATATTCTCGACAGAGTATCGATGCGTTGGTCTGGAAATTGTACGAGTTTATCCTATGGGTGAAAACCCGGGGATATTATCCGAACTTGTCCATGCTGCAATTGGCAGAATTGAGGAAACTCATTCTTTGCCTATATCATGAGACTTTACCCAATGATTTTGGGTTTCCGAAGGTCGATCTGCTTTCGTCATGTTGCTTTAGGATCGAAACAGGCATCAATCCGCCTTGCATAATCAATGGGATTCAGCCTAAAAAGAAAGATGAGATTAAATTCATGGGATCGCCATTCAGGCTTTGTTCGAGGAAGCCATCCATCAGTGAGGACTTTGACAGCATTTGGAGCAATTTGGAAACAAGTCGTGCTTCGAATTCTGCACTGTGTCAAACCTTTTGGGCCGGAGTTCCGTTTCCCCCATTCAACATAGCAGGCCTCAGTGCCTCCGTGGCCTTTTTTGCCTTTACATGGAAGTCGCCAGCCCGTACACCCTCATTTCCCTCTCGTACCTCGGAGCATGTGCAGTCTCTAAGAGCATCAGCACATAGAGAGTTTTAGGGTCAACTAAGTGTAGCATATCATCTGCAAAATAGACGGCTGATGTTGTTACAGGATGACTTTTATGTGGTGACCTACCAACTGGCTTAACACACACGGTCATGAAAGTATGCCCTCAACGACGGCCTGGGTCTGAGATCAATGCTGGATAGTCTTCTGGTCATATTTCATTTGCCAACGTGTGGGATATCTTGGCCTCTAATTTTGGTCGAGACATGATAGCCTGATCCTCACTTTGGACCAGAGTCTGTATCAGATGTATTGGAATGCGAGCAAGTGGGCATCAGAATAACAGGGACTTCAAAAGTGTTTTAATCCTAACCTTCTAATATAGGCTACGATATTGATAGATAACAGTTAATAACTATAACAACAAAAACAGAAACAAAGTCTTGAGCGGTTATTAATCAATCTTATCTGCTTCCTATTATATAATAAGAAGCATTATTTTGTGAATAACCGCTACAATAATTCTAGTAATGTCTGAATCCCACAGAGTCCTTGCTCGTATTCATAAAAAGCGGATGATTTACATTGACTACCAATTTATGTATTGAGAGTAATTCTTGTCACAGTTTCCATACGATGCTGTAGCCCCCCTGAAGTTATCCCGCCCATGGCAGCCGAATGCCTCTTTTCTTCACTCTATCGCGCTTGGTGTCGCATCCAGGAATAAATCGCGCAGGCACTCCACCAAGTGTCGGGATGACCTTCTCAATCAGACCAGTTTCGTTGTTGAATGTTAATTTGTCAATAGTCGTCTCGCGCATCGTGCCATTTCCATTTGGAATACCGAACCGGTGATAAGCAATGTACCAGTCATCCGTTTGAGGTACGTTGACGATCGAGCTGTGCCCTGTACCTAGAATTCCCTGCGATGTATCCTTCTCTAAAATGACTCCCTGGTAGGTCCATGGGCCGTCAGGGCTGGGTCCAGTAGCATACCCAACCCGATAGTTCTCTGATCGGGTGTCGTCTATGGAGTATGTGAAGTGGTAGATGCCATCGCGGTAGTTCATGAAACTTGCCTCGCGATAGTTTGTGAGGCCCTCCATATCCGCCGCAGTATTCCAATTGACGGAGACCATGTCATCATTCAGCTGAGCGTACACGGGCGTGCCATTACCCCAGTAGAGGTAGTACTTCCCTGTGGTCTGATCGTGCCATACATAAGGGTCAATCGCTCCTCCAGAAGTCCTTACGGGCTCATCCCCGGTTACCATGGGCTTCTCCTGGGCCACAAAGGGACCAAGTGGTGAATCCCCAACAGCCACGCCCATGACCTTGTTGGAGTGCTCGGGACTGTTGCCACTGAAGTAGAAGTAGAATTTTCCATCTCGTTCGATAATTGTTGGAGCCCAGGCATTCCCCGTGGCCCAGGGGACATTCCCGTTCTCGCCGTCGAGCACCAGGAACGGATCTTCTGAGCGGATCCAGTCCACGAGGTTCCGCGACTTCCAAGAGTAGAACTTATTCCCACCCCACCCAGGGATCCCATCTGTAGTGGCATAGATGTAGTAGTTGCAATCTCCCTCAAAAACGACCATGTTCGGATCAGCAAAGTAACCAGGGAGGACAGCTTCGTCTGAGTTAGCCCGCTGCGTCTCGCCTCTGAGTGCTGCCAGCTCAGCCTTGGTAACTGGAATGACCGTCCCATGCCGGGGGCTCGAGGGGAGAGAAAAGGATTCAGGAACCTTCCAATCCGGATTGGCGATATCAGCGGTAGCTAGGGGGATGTATTTCCGGCCTGTGTATTCATCGACGAAGAGGTAGAACTTCTCGCCATGAACATCGTTAGGGTTAGACTTAAAAGCTGTTGGTCCCTCCACGTTGGATGTTCCTGCGTTGTGTCCAATGCAGGATGCAATTGTCTTCCATCCTTCGAGAGTGTCTCGAAGTCGTGTGGAGCTTTCTTGGATGATATCAGAGCAACCGCTGCCAGTACCTCCCTCGTCCTTAGTGAAGCGGTAATATACACCTCTTTCTTTCAAGACAGTTGTATCAATCCGGGACATGCCAGCATCCTGCCACACGACTGGCTCGGTGAAAGTAACAAAATCACGCGTTGTTGCGTACATCATGCGATGGTAACTTGAGCCTTCATGATTTGGATCATCTTCACCATAGAGTGAAGAAGCCCAGAAAACTAGATATGCGCCCAACTCGTCGTCATAATATGCCTCCGGGGCCCAAGTATTTCCCGCGTTTGAGGGTGCAACCGTGATGTGGCGCTGAGCAGACCAATTGATCAGATCATTGGATTCCCAGACTTCAAGATACTGGCTTCCTTTCCGAACTGCATCGTTCCAAGATGTTCCGCTTCCAATCGACAGGTCTGTCGCAATTAGGTAGAAAGTGTCACCTTCAGGCGAGCGTATGAGGAAGGGGTCACGAAGACCGCCAGTTCCCTGGGTCGATTTGAGGGATGCCTGACCATCATTCAGTTCTTTCCAGGACAGTGCATCGTTTCCATTACTGGCAGCGAAGAAAATATTTTCTCCTGCAAGTGTGTTTCCCACAAAGTAAGAGAATGCGTATCCCTCGTACTCCTCAGCCTCGACGGCAGCCCGAACCTGAGCTTGAATTTCTCTCTCGTGGACTGTGCCATCGTCTTCCTTCGTTGATGCTGTCAATGTGACCTTGGTGTTGCTTTGCTGTCTGACAACCCAACCTTCTTGAGAGATGATGTCGTTGTTGGAGCTGGCCCATGAAATGTTGACCCCATCGGATGAAGATGGCAGATTGATATTGCCACGAACATCATCGATGTTATGGAGCTTGATTGCGTCGAGAGCAGCCTCAATCTGCTCAACACTTGCACCCTGCGTCAGGCCAAGCACGATGGCCAAGACCAAAGTAGCCCCTGGTGATATAAGACGCATTTTCTTTTGCGACAGAGGCGAAAAGCGCAGTTTACGAAATTATCGCAACCCGGTCGGTCCTCCCTCTCGTGAACGCCAACTTTGACGGCGGTGGCCTTTTAATACTTAGAAGAAGCAGTCAAGTCCAGGCCTCGGTAAAGCATAATCCGAGTGACAGGAACTGGGCAGCAGATTGGACTGAGAATTCGGCTCATCATTATGATATTTTCCCCTCTGGATTGGAGAGACATGCTGTTTGATTTTATCCGTTGAGCTTGTGGATTATCAAATCTACTGGCCATGGCAGGCATTATGTTTGTCTTTATCCGCAAGCTTGTGGGGAACGGGGGGGACGATACGAAGACTGGACTTTATCCAGTACGCGCCTCCAGTGGTGATGTCCGTAGATATGGGGACATGGAGATCATTACATACCTAATCTAAGGTAGAGCTAGGAAGGAGGTATTGGAAAGTCGGAGATGGTTGCCACGATCAGTGCGGAGGTGGTAGCGGGGAGATGCGATGCGCTCGAATCAAGTGCCGAGTCCACCGTGAGGGATCGTCGGGAAGCTATATTCAGTCTCACCCACTAAGTGGGTGACATTGAAATTGAGACACTCAAACCTTGGGCTGCTTATTGTCGTCTGCGACCGATATTGTTAGACTATCAAGTGCTAACAATATACAGTGCGCCGATAATACGGTATATATTGTCGCTTTATCTCAGAGTCTCTCTTTTCATTTGTAGACAGTAGTCTGTTCCCTCAGGGGTCTCTGTCACACACTTGCCCACGTCAAAGCTTTTAGTTCTTCTCTATTTTCCCTTTAGAACATAAAGGGTGGTTCAACTGATATATATTGGTTTCCACTCCCGATTTTGCAGCGGTATGTCGCAAAAGCACGAGTGATCCGAGCACCAAGGCTACAAGAGCCCCCAAATCTCCCATTATCACGTCAGCATAATGGACAAGGCCGCAGACCAGACGGGAAGGCTCACGGGCCAGATTGTAACTTCTCACAATGTCCAGTCCGGGCCGCTATTGTGGGCCAAACCTGCCGTGCTCGGAGTCGGGACTCCGAGATGGAATCCATGTGAGATAAGAGAGATCTGTAAGCCCACCTACGCTCGTAAGCGTGCCCTCTCCCTTCCTTTCTTTTTCTCCTTTTCCGGCACCGTGATTCGTCGTGCTGGGACCGTGGCTGTTCCAGCATGTACGATGACGCACATGAGCGCTGCTCCGCTCGTTGCTGACATGTGCCTGAGCGAACGGAAACCACTGCATGTGTGTCTCATCCTAAACCAAGACACGCATTCCTGGTGCCTAGGCGTGCTTCAATACTTGAGCCAAGGCCACTGGCCAATCTTCGCGATCGCCCATTGCACCAGATCCTGTTTGACCTTGTTTACTCTCTGTTGGTCACAGTTTGGGTTGTGTGCATCTGCCGCTTGCATATGTACTCTAACACTGCTGTCGTTTTCCTATACGTCTTGTAAGCACATACACATCGATGTATGCCAGTTCATCATATCAGAAATTCATGCGCGAGCACCACTAGTGCTCCCTCCTCCAAGGCACTCCTGTCTATCTCGTGCCACAAACCCAGCCTTCAATACTGTCGCAGCGATCTGAGCCTCTTTCCATGCCATGGGCACACATGATGAACCCTGGCACAATACTGGTAGTTTTCTCCATAAGCGAACGCTCCAAGGCGAGGTAGCCCCATAACTACGCACCCTCCCCAACAGCAACTCTTGTCTCATTGGGCAGACGTGCATATAATCCACCCCCAACGCAACCAGTTGTCAGCTGCAGACTTGGAGCATGCCCACCTTCGTCTTCCCTCCTTGGCAGCATCTCCATGTAGGAGGGCTGAACGGGCCAGGCCGCAGCCAGCTTGTCGTCTGACTGGGCTAGATAGGGTGGGTTTCCCAAGCAAGCTCCCCCCCATATTGGGATGCACCTGATTGAAGCAGTGATAACACTTATCTTAATAAGGTATATGTGTTGGCTGGCTATGTTGGTCTGCCTTACCGGGAGAATCGGCTCCATTCAATCGTAGTGCGTCTGTCTCGCAGGTTGGGTCGCATATGTTGGTTCGCACGAACGAATGACGCCGCGGTTGAGGGAGTGAATCTTGCCCAGTTTGAGTCACCCGGCCGATGACATACGTCTCCCGTCCCTCCTCCTCTTCCTAATCACGCATCGTCTCTGCTACTAATTCTTATATGGCTTAAGTCCCGCGCCACGTTTGTAGATTTCATCCCGTCTTTCTTCATCAGCATCATACCCTCTATCAAGTTCTACGCCGTTACGGCCATCGCTCAGTTCACAGACGTGTTGGATCGGTTCGATCATAGCATGGCTCCTATGCAAGACCACGTGCTCCATGTCCGGAGCCACGATGGTTTGACCAGTGCCGAAATTGGTGCCATGGTAGGTGCCATCATCGGCTTCACTATCATCGTTCTCTTCACGATCTTCTGCTGCATCAACCGTAGACGGATGCGCCGTCGTCGCCATCGCTCAGATGATGACGAAATCATACGAGTAGAGAAGCTCCCTAGGCGTCCAAATCCACCTCTACAACACCCGCTCATGGCCAAGGTACGATGGTCACAGAGAGACTTTAATAATGTTGAGGGTGGTCTCATTCCAGGTGGTCCAAAGTACCCTACCTACCGGGCTCTGCCGATACCCAATCCACGGAATAACCCAAAGGTGGCGAGAGATTATCGCAACGCTCATACATACCGATACTATTAGGAGAGACCGAATTTGAGACCACAACACAAAGGAAACGAAGGGCAGGCAGTGAGATGAGCAAGCGACTTGGAGGGTTCTGCTCCCTTGTTTAGCCAACTCAAAACTAGTCCTGTGATGACTATGATCTTGGCTGCCCATCTCCGGGTCAGATCCTCGGAACATTTGAAAGCGTATCTGGAACGCAGATTTCTGCTCTACTCCACCCATCACTTTTTCTATAGAGACCTTCTAAGAAGCAACC
This sequence comes from Clonostachys sp. G952, assembly GCA_027569935.1. Classification (NCBI taxonomy): domain Eukaryota; kingdom Fungi; phylum Ascomycota; class Sordariomycetes; order Hypocreales; family Bionectriaceae; genus Clonostachys; species Clonostachys sp. G952. The sequence continues at coordinate 19,520 of JAPDLB010000116.1, read as the reverse complement.
TTTCATACGATCGCTAAAAAGAAGCGAATATGTTTCTCCTGGTTTCAAGTGGATCAACAGATTTCGACTTCCAGAACAGGATTTTCGACACTCTCCGCCCTTTCTTAGGAGCTGTGTCTTTGGTCCCTAGGCTTCCGAAATACTCGGGGATAACAAGGCTTCCATCAGTGAAGCAGAGCTGGTCTTTTCAATGTACATGGCTATCAATGTCTACTCAAATCCACCCCTCTATGCTTTTTGCGGGTAAATATATGGCAGAATGATGAACGAGGAATGAAAATATGAATAAATATAGACGTTTTAACACTCTTAACTGCCCTCAGTAGAATCCACTATCAAGATATTGTTGGTAGGAAAACAAGGCATAGTAGGCATGACCATATAATATTCACACGTCGCAAAGTTAATTCAAGAGAAAATGAAAATTGTAATTAGAGAACGAGTCGTCGGCTTCGATGCACAATATTGAGCACACATAGCGTGGAAGAACAATGTACAAAATCGGCCAATTGCCTACACGTATAATCCCTAATGGCTTAAAAATTATACCCTAAATCAACAGAATAACAACCTCCCCTCGCATTTTTAGATCATCATGAGTGTGGAAGCGACCATTGCAGCGGCAACGGCGAGGGCACCACCAATGGTGACACCGCTGGCACCGGCAGTCTTGGGTCCGCTGCTGGGGCTGGCACCGCTGTTGGTGTTTCCGCTGTTACCGCCCTTTCCGGTGGGAATAGGAACAGTGCTGTTGCCGCCGGGGTAGTAAGGGCTGGAGGTAGGCTTCACACCGTCGTTGGCGGTGACGGTAGGCTTCTGGACATTGCTGGCAGTGCAGGTAGGACAGACCTTGACGGCACCACCCGTGGGCTTGGAGGAATCACCACTCTGGACAATGGTCGTGGTGATGACCCCAGTGGTGACCTTGCCGATAGGGCAGTCAACAACGTAGGCAGGGCACTTGGTGACGGTGTAGGTCTGGGTGATGGCGGTGGTGATGGTGGAGGGTCCTTGGCCGCCAGGAGCGTTCTTGGTAGGGACCGAGGCGGTGGGAGCAGGGCCGGTCTGGGTCACAGGACAGACAGTAGTGTAGAGAGCGATAGTCTCGGTCACAACCCAGGGGCCGCCGCTACCGTTGGCAGGGCAGTTGGTGACGGAGGGAGGGCACTGTGTGACGGTGCGGATCTGAGTGGTGCTGACAGTCGAAGTGGTCATGGGAACAACGGAGGTCGTGGGAACGGCAGTGGTGGGAATGGAGTTCGGGCGGACGGAAGTGGTCTGGTTACCCCAGAAGCTGGAGGAGAGGCTGCTGAAGCTGCTGGAGGGGGTAGTGGCGGCCCTGGTGGTCTGCTGGGAGGCAACCGAGGACGAAGCAGCGGCGGATGAGGCACCAGAAGATGAGGGAGTAGTTGTGGCAAGAGTGGTGGCAAGAGTCGAGGAAGTACCAGCAACAGAGGAAGAAGCGGTGCTGGAGACGGCGGTAGAAGAAGTGGAGGGCTTGTTGGTACCGAAAACCCGGATGTCCTTGATCTGGAAGAAGGCATTGACGAAGGCAGAAGGATTCTGGGAGATGTAGTCGATGCAGGTAGCAGTGTTGGTCTTGGCCTTGCAGCTCTTGGACCACTCGCTGTCGAAGCCAGCGGGCTCACCACAGAAGTCGAGGTTGATAACCAGCTTCTGGTTGGAGAAGTGACCGTCAACATTGCACATACTGTTCTTCAGGTAGACGTTGGGCTGGCCCCAGGTGTCAGTATCCGGAGAGTCAGAGTTGACATTGGCAGGGGCATTGCCGGTGGACCAGGAGTAGAGCTTGATGGAGTCGCTGGTCCATTCCATGGCGTCTGGCAATCAGATACGAATTATCAGACAATGTACTCAAGTTCAAAAGGTCGTGGATTACTTACAAACACCACCGTTAGCGGCACCGTAGGGAGCAGCGTAGTCATTGACAGCACAACCTTGGTTCTGGTATTGGAGCGGCTCGTTGCTGTATGTATTATCACAGTTGTCGGTCTTGACAACACCCGTCTGGCCGTCGTTGGAGATCTTGCACTGGCCATACTTGGCAGAGTTGCCGGTGTGTAGAGCAGGGCCATTGAAGGTGGCATCGTTCCAGCCCTCGTAGATGTCGATCTCGCCATCACTATCCCAATGTTAGGACGGACCATCGACGGAATTTGAGAGAGGAGATACTCACTTAGGCCAGTCCTTGCCGTAGGTCCAGCTAATTTGATCTTGTCTTAGTTTCACGGGCTCTCTCTTAATGATGATTGGTTCGGGCGAATCTTACAAGGCAGGCCAGAGACCACAAGTGGCCTGGGGCAAGTGAGAAAATCGAGCGATGAACAGGCCACGGTTGTAAGCTTGCTTGGACTCGAGACGAACACTAGGGCGGCCGGGGTTGTAGGCTCCCTTCAGAACGGACGTGGTGTCAACACCAAGGTAGACCTCGTTGTCCTTGTACTTGGCAAGTCCCTGGCTGAGAGCGTTGTCCTTGCTCAGGTAGTTGACATGACCCTTGGCGGGATCAATGTCATTGTAGTCACCAGTGCCGAACTTGCTCTATTAACGAATATGAGTCAGTCGTTTGCTCTCCCCTCAACCCAAGTTTCAAGCATCCACAACCACTCTCGTCTTACCTCCCAGAAGCTGAACTCATCGAAGAAGTTGGTGGCATCGTAGGTCTTTTCAGTGTACCAAACTTTGGCGGCAACGTTGCCACTGAGGGCGAGGGCAGCCGCGGTGGCCTGGAGGAGAGTGGTCTTCATTATAGCGAGTGTGTATTAGTTGGATTAGGAGTATAAGTAACGATTGTATGAAGTGAGTAAGGAATGACTTGGACGTGCGATACGTCAATGGACGAGCCTAAGAACGACTCTTGGGTGCGGATCCGATGAAAGATGGACACTGAGAAGAAAGAGAAGAAGAAGAAGAATCAGCCCTCCAAGATATCCACGGGTTTTCTCTCATCAGACAACCCCATAAGGGGTCCGGTCCTCGCCCACCAACACGGGGCTGGCTGACTGCCTGGCCAGGCGTCCACTAGCCCATCTCATTCCGGTCCCATCACACATGGATATTACCTCTCTTGGGCCCTTCCAGCACTCCGGGAACGAATCTGGGCCTAAGACAGCATAGGACATTGGTTCTCATAACTAGGCTATTGGAATTAGCCTCCGGCCCACACTGAAGGATAAGGCATAGCCGGCTCCTGGTCTTCTATGTTGGCGCACCCAAGACGAACATGGGCCAATCACGACGAATGAATCTGGTTGGAGTGGAAGTTTGAATATCCGGATGAAGAGGAGCCAGGGCCTGGAGCCGGCTTCTTGTGAAAGGATTGGGTGAGGCGGGATGGGACCATGCAGGAACATAATATATTGGCGCCAAGAATGGATGCGTAGTATTTGTGCTTTTAAGCAACAGACGACAAAATCACGAAGAAGGTAAAGTTAGTCGAATTCGCGTGTGGCGGTTGTGTAAAAATTCAACCATCGTCTAAGACCTTGCGGTTCTCTAGTTTCTGCGGTTCAAATGGGATGCGAGGCTCGCAACGTATCTGGCTGGCCGTCATCTGAAAGGAGGGAAGAATGAAGTCCATCCATACACTCATACGGCACCTCAGCCTTCTACTATGGGCACCGATGTGCCCTCGGATGCTGCCGGATTGTCAAGAATGCTGGCACGCTGACTGCAAAGGTGGCATTATGCCTCCATTGCCATCTAAACATTGGCCAGTCAAGTGTTGATTTGGGCGTTTGGGTGGTTATTTGGGTGTGCCATTTCCTGTGTCATCCACTTGCCAGGACACGAGGAATGCTGCCCGCTTCTACAAGTCACATGAGTATGCTGACAATGGCGTGTTCTTCTCCTTCAGCTTGCCGCGTGTGTCTGTGTGCTCGTTGACAGCGGGCCAGGCACAGAGTCATGCAGGTACGCAGGCCAGAACAGCCACAAGCAGCATTTCCTGGTAGTGGTGGATGCTTTTGGGCCGATCTGAACAATTAAGCGCCAGACTATCACTCTTAACCCCTGACAGGAACTTGTCTGTGGCGGAGGCTGTCTGGGGCACCGGAGCATCTGAATGGGCGGGTGATGTCTAGTAGATGGGCCAAGGTGGATCGTCGATTTTGGACTATTGCTTGATGAAATAGCTTCGGCTTGATTCACCGCATTATTGACACCCTCAGCCAAGTTCAGAGCGACAGTCGAGGCTGGAATTCTTCAGCCAGCTGCAAATTCAGCCAGCAAGTCAAACCAGTGCTGTGCCCTGGTCGAGCTGCAGTAGATCTGAACAAGATGCATCACCAAGCCCTGGCTCTTCGGCTGGTTGACCGGCTTTGAGAACACAATTCTAATCAATCTCCCCCATCCGCATCCAAACAATAGTACGGTTGAATAGACTGGCCAGAGCAATTTCACCGTCGTCAATATCATTTCCAACTCATCGCCACGTCATGCTATGAGTGATGTGTTACACTATGCCCAACTCCGATTTGCTCCACAATCCACCAACTCACACATGCCCATACACATTAATACATCGCTTCATAACTTTCTTTTTCCTTTATCCTTTAACTCGCCTCTTCGGCTTACACGGTGCTGAGATCTTCTCCTGAGCAGCTGTGCTTCTTCTCGCGGCCAGTGGCAAGTCTTGCCCACTTGGTCAGGTTGCGGGCAATGCCACGCTTGCTGGCCGGGTTTGTGGTGGACTTCTCGCGCGGCGGGATACCCTCGACGTTCAGCGCGAGCTCTGCTGCAGCACGGGCAGCGGCCTTGGTGTTGACGGTAATGGCCTCCCAGTTGACATTGTCCAGGTCATCACATGCAAGATGGTAGCAGGCGTCGTTGGGAGCCCCTGCACCGGTGAAGAGACCAGAAGAGGGAATGCCCAGCTCAATAAAGGCTACGTAGTCGGATGAGGAACCGAAGGCACCCCATTCAGCCGGGTAGCCCTTGGAGGTCAGATAGTCAAAGAGGAAGTTGCCGCCGGCCTTGTGCGCGTCGGTATCAGCATAGACCTCATACAGGGGCACCTTGGAACCGATCATGTCGTAGTTGTAGTAGAATCGGATCTTATCGGCCTCGTCCGAAGACAGCTGAGAGCCATAGTAGAGCGATCCGACCAGGCCGCTCTCCTCGGCTCCCCACCAGGCGAAGCGAACCTTGTTCTTGATGCCGCTGTACTGCTTGAACGACTCGGCAATCTGCAGGAGGGCGACGGTGCCGCTGCCATCATCATTGATGCCGGCGCCTTCCTGGACGCTATCGAGATGAGCACCCAACATGATGACATTGTTTGGGTCACCCTGCTTGGTCTCTGAGATGATGTTCCAGCTCTCGCGGTCCTCGGCGGTGGCGTCAACGAGAAGGGTCACAGTAAGCTCCTCGCCAGCATCGACACGGGTCTTCCATGCAGCACCTTGCTCATAGGTGATGACTCCGACGGGTGCAATCTGGCCGAAGTTTTCAGCGGCCAAAGTGGCAGCTGTGATACTGTCGCCGGGCACATTGTTGGTGAGCACAACAGCCTTGGCACCAAGGTTCTTAGCGAAACGAAGTTTGTCGGCAATAGCACACGAGCCACGCTTGACAAGAGCAATCTTGTCGGTAACATCAATGCCCTCCCACTGATCAGCAAAGCAGCCCGAGCCTCGCTCATCGTCGATGGGCAACGCTACCAAGACACCGGTTGCGCCCTCCTCAGGCGTGGGGTTATTGTACATCAAAGTTTGAACCCTGACTTCGCTGCCATCGGGTCCAGTCAGGGTGATCTTGTTAGTGGAGACGAAGAGATGAGTGAAGGGCTGGACTGTGGTGTCAAAGTGCTTGCCGAAGCGGGTGGCCACACGCTCAAGGACAAAATCCAGGGAGGCGTTGTAGCCGGGGAGACCGAACGCGCGGTTGCCACCATTGTCTTTGGCAATTTTGAGGAGGTTCCAGAGGTCGCTCTGCAGCCTGTTTGACTATTGTTAGTTACATTTTACTTCTGACAGTGTTGCAATTGGTGTGTGTTGGCATTCTGTGGCAGGGATGGAGAATCCGGGGTAAGCGGCGGAGCTGAATCTCCCCGCCACACCCTCGGAGTCTCTATCCCGAAAATGAGAGGCATGGTCTCTTTCTCAAACGCTGCCCTTGGATTGTCGCAATGAACAAAGGCTCTGGGATGTTACTCACTTGTCCTCTCGGATATCAGCCTCGACCTTGTCAGGCGTGATATCGTTGGTGGCCAGAGCCTCAGCGGCCAGGAGGCCAGCAAAAGCGAGATAATTCAGCTTCATGGTGAGGTATTGCTTCAAACTTCTCAATTGGAGTCCCTGGCTGGCAAAGCTCGAGAGGGGACGATGGTGATCTTAAATACACGTCTTACATTTGAGAGATGCCGCCCCCTAGTAACGACAATCGCAATTGAGCTGGGTTTGGCGTGATAGCAGGGGATTGGGGCCGGGAAGATGCCAGGATTATGATATGTATCTCTGCCGGGTGTATAGGTGGTGGCGTTGACTGGGTAAGTATGTACCCATTCAAGCAGGCTGTTATCGGTTTATTCGTCTCCTCCATCCTTCTGATTACATGTATCGCGCTCGCGATTGGAGCCTTCATTCAAGAATTCGATGACCCTCATCCGATAGTCTATTGTATCAACATAACATCATATAATTGTTGACGTGCTGATCCTGCTGTACTGCAGGAGTAGAGTTCCGGATGTCCCATCTACTTGCCATTCAACGGAGAGTTCCCCAGGCAAACCCCGATATAGGGCATTTGCCCACCTCTTGAGGGCTCCCGCCAGGACGGACGTAGAGCCGAAAGGGCAGGTCGTGGTGCAGCGCCCAGGGATGGTGGTGGCTACAACCCTGGGGGATTTTTGTACAAAAACCATAAACAGCCACAGAAAGGGCAGATGAATGCAGCTACGGACAGCTCTAGCTGCATACAGCTATCGTATGAGTGGCGAATGGAAAGATGTCGTATCTTTTTCCCAGCGCACGTACGCAGGATCTGAGAGGGTTGCGCGTTCCTTGGTTAACTGCAGATAAAATACGCAGCCAGACGGGACAGGTACCAAGCCGTCAACGTAAGCAGCACAGTCCCTGCAGAACATAATGTATTCAGCATAGCGTCTGGTACTTTAAAATTATGCGCAGGTCCTTAACGGAACGACGACTCGCTCGACTTTGCCCACGCTTTCCCGTAGAGGCTACGTAGGCTCGTAAGGAGGAATGGCAGCACCCTCGCTGGTTGTCCAATCCCTTGCCTCGAGTCTACAGCCGAGCCTAGCCTTGGCTGTGATATCATAGCAAAAGGCTGTCATTTCCGCCTTTTGCCTCGTCCGTGTGCCATCGCCCAACAGTAGAATGGCGGCACTCATCAGTCATCAATTCACCAACGACCGGGTCCCCCGCCAAGCCACCGAAGCCTGCCTCCTGCCTGAAGCAGCAGAGGAACTTGTGGCAATTGGGTCGGACCCTTTGTCGGCGATGCTCAAAGGATGCAGAGAAAGTAGTCGAGACCAGTAGCGAGTGGTAGAGTTCATTCACACACGCACAGCCATCAAGGCTGCCACCAGCGTAGGTCGATTTTAATATTAATACTATTATATACAAGTTACACAACAGTAATACATGTAACAGATATGCTCTGCTAAATCATCTTAGATTCGGGAAAAAGTATACCTATGTAGAGGGAGCAAGCCTGCCCAACCAAAAGCTCACTATGGCATGGGGTGACAGACTCTCGCCGACAATCCAACGGCCATTCCTGGGACGTAACCAGCGCTATCACTTCCCGGTCGCTCTCGAGATTTGCAGTATATAGAATAAGTTTTTCCCTCAACCCAAAAAGGCAGAAAGTTACCAAAGCACTCTGCTACCTGTCAGCACGTAACAAACAAAACTACCTTCTTAATTGCTTTGATGGTACCTGCCGCAGCGCTGTCCGGGCAGCACCAATGACGAAAACAAACTCGAGATTGCAGACGGCACACGGTAAGCACCTCAACAATCCGTGAAAACACTAAATTACATGTCAGTTTCCATTCTGCCATGTCCAACAGCGAACGAGCCTGGTTTGAAGCGCAGGGTATGCCGCATAGCCGCCTGCATGGCAAATCAGCTCATCCCAATTTTCGGTCACCACCTCTTTGCGAGAATTCAAGTTGTGACATGGTATGGATACTACAGTACTCTGCAACGGTTGGAAGCCGCAGGTTCCGTGGCCGGGGACTGTCAAATAACACCCAGGCTCGCTCCCGATAAAGTCGAAGCAAATCGTTGGGATACCAATCGTCACCCCACAGGGATTGATACATATCCCCGTGGTCATAGACAATTTTATGGACGCTGGTGCTTTCGCAATAGGGCAGATAATGAACCAACTGTCGGCATAGTTGAAGTACCAGCTCTCGAAAGTCTGCAATGCTGCTGAGAAGAGTGTTGGTCAACAGGTCGAAGCCACAACTGGCCATGAAGCTGAAGGGAAGGTCACTCCATCCGTAACCAAGTTCACCCAGATCGCCCCAGTCTGTGCATTGGGTCCAACAGTTTGGGGCGTCCCAAAATCGCCGAGCACGCAGTTTAGGGGCGTTCTCATAGATCTGAGTCTCCCACCACTTGGGTACGGGTGCCTTGAGCACCTCCGAGATTACCGCGCCATAGCAGGTCAAGACGTACTCGCGAACACAAGCAAACAGGCTCGATTCTCGAGGTGTTTGTGTTTGATGATCATATCTTGACAGGATATGCCAGTTCCAACAACGAAAAGGGTCAGATGCAAACTGTTCAGAAGTGTAGTCGGTGATGGCATTATTGTCGCCAAATTCTTTGTTCATTTTCAAGTGGTCTTCTTTCCAATGCTCTTCCATCTTATATCAAACGTTTCCCCAATATCCCCATCAAGCTGTTGTATCCGGGAATGGCGGCAAGGCGGGTAGATGCCCCCAACAGGGACCTTTGCTCCTGTCCGCGGGCCATAAATTTTGCAAATCAACTCGTACCGGATGAATGCAGCGAGGATCCGTCGTTTTTCGTCAACACTCAAAGTTTTGAGATCAAAACTGCATTCTTCGTCATCGAAATGGCGTTAGGGAAATCCTTGTGAAAAATCAGGATGAGCCCAACTTGGAAAACGTCGATAGGACCGGCGAACACGTGCACCGTTCGCTTTGGCGAGATAATCCTCCACGTAAAGCGAGATGCGGCCGAAAAGCGCGACGAGAGATCTGCATTCCTCGTGGCTGTGGCGTCGCAGAAAAGGGTTTGGAAGCTGTTTGGCCCCCCAGGCTTGGAGATGTTTCTCCACGGCAGTGACTCACTCTTCCTGTGTGCATTCTGTGACGTCTGCCTCTGGGAAAAGTATAACAGCCATGAAATCTTGGATAAAACTATAGCCGTTAACGAGGACGATTTCATTATGCTTGCGTTTAATGTATTCAAGATGATTGGAATATACCTTGAACATGGCTGGAGAGGCTCGAGATAACGAAGAACATAGGTCACGATCGTCAGTCGAGACCTGAATCTTGAGCTGAATCTCCACAGAGAGTTCCTGAAAGGGATCCATGGTTGTGCTAAATTTGATGTGTTAATCAAATCTGGACGTGGACATCAATGCCCTTTGACCTCTCTCTTGGAAGGGGGCACGTAGTTTAAGTACTTGGAGGACAAATATTATTAGCGTTCCCTGAAACCTGACTCTGATAAAGTCTAAGACTTAATACCTTCTCACATCGCCGTTGGGAACTTCATAGCAAATAAGTTTTTCGCATCAACCTTCCATCGTACCCATACAGCACCTAGCCAGTCACTATCTACAGGCTGGTGAACTAAAGAGCAGGCTGTAGTCTGTGGCCTCTTACAGTCTAGCCAGAAAATACATCGTTTCGAAAACTCCTTGGGTTGGGCAAATTAGTCTTTTTGGGCTGTTGTGATAGCTTCACTTTGAAGCACGCCCCGCTTCAATGCGTCGTTTTAGTGTGTATCCCTGACATGAACAACCCGAGCCTATTGAAGCTTGAAAAAGGAATAGACATCCTCAGAAAAGTCACCGGGAATGCTTTTAGCGGCTTTCTTCACAATGTGAGAGGTACTTAGGAACAATATTTCTCCGTCTTTTCCCTTCTTTTGCATGTGTCAAGCCGTTGCAAGCCACGATCTCAGGCGTGTGTTGCGAAAAATTTGATCAGAAGCAAATGACATGGATGCGCCCGGCAGCCCGCGTTTAGTGTCGGCTTTGGCGCGGGGCAAACCAGAGCCAACCTTGATGAGCACCATTCAGCCCCTCCTGGTGTGATTACATTTTCTTTACGTATTCGTTCGCGCCCCCATCCTTGTCCGGATCGGTATCACGAGTTTTTGCTTGCTTGCTCGCCATTTGTTTTTCTCTCGCTTGTGCAGCTTGAGTCTTCTTCAATTCCTCTCCCTCCTCCTCTTCCTCCCCATCCTCTCCCCCGCCCCATCATCCATTTCCAGTGGCATCTATACGTCACCCATCATGGCCGAGCTCCCTCACACGCCTCGCCAGGCCGCCACCGTCCTCTCAGCCACTGAGTTGATTGGAAACTCGCCTCTAGTGCGTCTGAACAAGCTTCCGCAGTCCCTCGGCATCGAGGCCGACATCTACGTCAAGGCCGAATTCTTCAATGCGGGCGGTAGTGTCAAGGACAGGATCGCCCTTCGCATGGTCGAAGAGGCCGAGAAGAGCGGTCGTATCAAGCCAGGCGACACCCTTATTGAGCCTACAAGCGGCAATACGTATGAACCTCTTCCTCCATTCCCATTGCGCAAGCTCCTTCAGGCATGCTAACTGATCTTCGCAGCGGCATTGGCCTAGCTCTCGTCGGCGCGATCAAGGGTTACAAAACCATCATCACACTTCCCGAGAAGATGTCCGCCGAGAAGGTCTCCGTTCTCAAAGCCCTTGGCGCAACCATTATCAGAACACCCACGCAGGCTGCTTGGGACGCTCCTGAGTCCCACATTGGTGTCGCCCGTCGCCTTGAGAAGGAGATTCCCAATGCCCACATCCTCGACCAGTACAGCAACAAGGACAACCCGGAGGCCCACGAATTCGGCACTGCTGAGGAGATCTGGACCCAGACTGGTGGAAATATTGCTGCTGTTGTTGCTGGTGCTGGTACTGGTGGCACCATCACTGGTATCGCTCGCGGCCTGAAGAAGCACAGCAAGGACATCAAGATCATTGCTGCGGATCCCCAAGGCAGCATCCTCGCTCTGCCCGAGAACCTCAATGAGGAGCACATGAATGCGCCGTACAAAGTTGAGGGCATCGGATATGATTTTATTCCCGACGTTCTCGACCGCGAGATTGTTGACAAGTGGTACAAGACCGATGACCAGGAGTCTTTCTACCTCGCCCGTCGCTTGATCGCCGAAGAGGGTCTGCTTGTTGGCGGCAGCTCGGGTTCCGCTCTGGCCGCCATGGTCCTGGCCGTTAAGGACTTCGGATTCAAGAAGGGCGACGTCGTCGTTGTTGTGCTTCCCGACAGCATCCGCAGCTATCTCTCCAAGTTTGCTGATGATGACTGGCTCGACGCCAACAACCTTCTGCCCAAGAGCTCCGATGCTAACAAGGTCGCACCAGCTCACAAGGCATCCTCAGACCCATATAGCGGGGCCACCATTGCCTCTCTACGTCTCAAGCCCGTAACTTCCATCTCAGCCACATCTAGCTGCTCCGAAGCTATCGAGACCATGCGCGACAAGGGCTTCGACCAACTCCCCGTCCTCTCCGCCTCGTCCAAGCTGGTCGGTCTGGTAACCCTCGGTAACCTCCTCAGCTACATCTCGCGAGGCCGCGCCACTGCCGATAGTCAGGTCAAGGATGTCATGTTCGACTTTGCACGCATCGACGAGATCATTACCGACCCTCGCCAGGGCGCCGCCTCGGCTGGCAAGCGCAAGTTTGTTGAGATCACCCTTGACACCCCCCTCGCCGAGCTCAGCAAGTTCTTTGAGTGGAACAGTGCCGCTGTGGTCACAGAGAAGGCTGATGATGCCACTCTGTCCAAGCCCATTGCCATCGCCACCAAGGTCGATCTCCTCACCTGGATGGTGAATAAGAAGCTATAAAGTTCGGGGACTTGTTCTTCCCCTTTTTTCCCTTTAAGTCTTCTTTTCTGCAGTCTCATCTGTAGAGTGTTTGCATTGGAGCGGCTCAGCATGTCTCTTGGCGTTAAGAATTGAGGTTTGGTATAATTTTAGATCGTGAGATAACGCGTTCATGTGTTATGTTTCTCCTGGGTGGATGGGTTTGGTAGAGAAAAATCATCTTGCCGCTGACACTTCAACTTGATTCAACATGGAGAATGTTACGAAAGACTTTCAACATTATTTGTAATTAAATAAAATTAAGAGACAGCATCAATAGACACTGGCTTTCTCTTTCCTTTTTCATGCAACTCCCAACCCATAAACCATCAAACTCGTTGACAATTGTTTATCTCGCTCATATGCGTTGAGCAATCCACCACCACCACTTTTCAGCCCCGGGGCCGTCTCCAGTGACATTCCCAGGGAGTACATCAACGTCGATTTCGAATTCTTGCATTTGTTTGAATGAGAACTTCTCGGAGCCGTACTCGCCTAGCCAGGCATCCTGCTCCTCGGAGTCAACGTCGTCTATGCCCACGCCTGAATCCAGCAAGCCTTTGCTCCTCGATGAGCGAATGCGGGACAGCTCTGCTTCTAGGTTGGTCTTGACAAGGGTCGAGGGGAGTGCAGTGAACAGGTCAACCTTGTTGGCAGCAATGAGAACGGGGACAGGCGTGTTGTTCTTCTTGTTGTTGTTGGACTTGTCGCTCACGCGCTTCTGGAGGAAGAGGAGGATATCGTAAAGGTAGGAGGCAGTCGGGGCAAGAGACTCGGGCTCGCCCAGTGCGGCAGCATCGACCATGAAAACGATGGCCTTGAGCCTCTCGCAGCGGTTGAGTCGCTCCATGGCGACATTGCGTAGCTTGCCGTGGCCTGGTGTGTCGATGAGGAGGAATTTGGTGTGGGTGCCGGTCGTATCCTCGTGGTTCTTGTAGCTATACTTTGAGCTACTATCCGTGGAAGCGTTGAGCTCGACTGAGTGCGACTTTTGGGAAGTATGCGTCTGCGAAGGCGAATCACCACGCTCGAAAAGAGTCATCAAGGACGTTTTCCCTACGCCATCAGGGCCGATTAGAACCACCTGAGGGTGGATGATGTAGGATGTCGAGTTGGATAAAATAAGGTGTAGTATGATCGGGCCGCCAAGGACCAAGACAATGGCGACGATTGCGAGGGTATAGGATGGCGTGAGTGAGCTCTCCACGAGAGACCAGAATGTGGGAGAGGGCATTGCGGGCGTCTCGAGGCAATAGCCGGATTATTTTGGATCCGCAGCGGTTATGACATACGATCGGGGTCGATTCCGAGTAATTGTGTTCGGGATGTGTTCGGGAGTCGAGGTGCCTCTGTTCCGTAGTTGGGCAATCTACCTCGGAGGGAAGATCTGGTGAGGTCGTAAAGTGGAATTTAGAATTATTACCAGGTGGCGTCACACGGATGGTTGTGTTTGCGCCGATTCTGAGTGGAGGGAGGGCCTACCCTATATTCGCTGTTCTGCTCGCGGGGGACCTGTTTGGATATCTCGCGACGGGAAAAAGCAAAAGATGTGACAAAATTCCGATATCTTCTAATTGCTAGGGTTTTTTTTATGTGCAGTATTGCTTATACTATGCTTTTCAATGTTTGGTTTGTCCTATACATTTCGCTTCCGGGCCTTCAACGCAAACAAGTCGAGGCGGTTCTACAGAATGAAGCGGGTAAATGAGACGAATGACGATCTTTCCTATCGTATTCGATTTCGCAAGGCACATCTTCAACGAGTAACACACTGACTTGACCCCTGTACGATTCCATGCCATGCTCGGAAACTGGCAACCAACAGACCCAAGGCCATGAAACAGGCGTCATGATGCGACGCTGGATCTCAGAGTCAACCCTGCTGGTGGTCCCTATTCTGCTATCACGTACCAGCCACTCTCCGCGGCAAGGCATGAAGCCACACCAGCTAGCTGCCAGCACAAGGCCGAACGAAGGAAAGAACGGCTTCCAGGAAGCCACATCTGGCGGATAACTCGGATCGTGGCTGAGCTAAGTCGCATATAGTACGCCGTAGCCAATTAGCACGGCGGCTGATCTCACGTACATCCCGGTCTGCTCCAACCATCCCCATCACACCAGCAAATTTCAGTGGGGGGAGAGGTGAAGCACAGCGCTGTGTAGTTACCACCTTACGTATCTTCGTCTGGCGATGCTAGAGCTTGCTTCCCTTGCATCTAGAGCATCTTAGCTCCCCTAAGCCGACTCTTCCACGCGTCCTTACCCTGGGCGAGATACCCACTCCAAACGTCCAGCATCTTGTACTCAACGCTCCGTCTCGAGTTTTCCGGGCCTCCTTTTCTTAGCTCCTCTCTTTCTTCTTGGCTTGACTTGGGACTTGCGTCGAGCACCGCCGTGGCATCCGTTCCTTCTTTAATGACTAATTAGCCTACTGCATTTCTAGCGACTCTTTAATCCAGGGTTATCAATTGGACACCCCGTTGTCTGCGACCACCGAGAACCAATCCCGCGACTCGTTTCTTCGTTTATTTTCGACGTCTTGTCCCAGCGCATATAGGCCGTGGTCTTTTAACGGCCTCCAGGAGTCAGCCTTGTATTCCCGTCTCACCCGCCACCATAATCGCAAACCCCCGAATATTGAAACGGTTGGGACGTCGTCGATCGATCCATGGTTGCCCCGACCATTGAAAGCAGCAAAGCTGCCCCGAAGCAACCAGCGACCAAGTCGGATGTTGCGGTGCCGAAGCTTAATAGTGACATGGAAATGGGGGACCTACCTGCTACCGATCAGGAGCAGGTGAGTGGCAATGATGATATTATGCAGCTTGCAAGAGTAGGCGATATCAGCGGCATGGAGAAGCTCTTCGAGTCTGGGAATTACGATGCGACTTACACCGATGATGAAGGCATCACGCCTCTACACGTATGTTTGAACCCTCCCTTCTACGGTATAATCCTCTTTCGGTGTCGTAAGAATTCGCTGGTGGAATGCTGGAGAAACTGACAATGGACCCTGAACACAGTGGGCCGCGATCAACAACCAGTTTGCCATGTGCAAATTTCTGATCGAGCATGGCGCAGAGATCAATAGAAAAGGTGGCGAGTCCGTCGCAACACCTCTGCAATGGGCTGCCCAGCGCTGTCATTACTACACAGTCAACCTGCTCCTCCAGCATGGCGCCGATCCCCTCATCACCGATGCCCAGGGTTACAACACCCTTCATATCTCGACCTTCAATGGCAACGTCTTCCTGATTACCCTGCTCCTGCACCAAGGCATTCCCGTCGATGTCATCGATTCTTATGGGCATACCGCTCTGATGTGGGCTGCGTACAAGGGTTTCCCGCAATGCGTCGATGTATTTCTACGATGGGGCGCTAGTGTTGAGGCTACCGACGAGCAAGGATTCACCGCGCTGCACTGGTCTCTTGTTAAGGGCAGTCCGTTCTGTATTCTCAAGCTTATTGAGTATGGGGCGGACAGGTTTGCGAAGACAGAGGCCGGCAAGACCCCGGCCATTACTGCCAGCGAGCTGAATACGGAAAAAGCATGGCATTCGGCGCTGAGGGGGTGCGGCTATGACGAAGATGGGCATCCGATATCTCCTCCGTGGCCTGGCGCGTCGTACTTTTTGCAGGACAAGAAGGGCTTCATTCGCAGGTTCACGTATCTCTGCCCCTTCGTCCTTGTTTGGGCTGCGATACTCTGCCTTTCAACTTTCCCGATCTTCATGGGCCTTCCATTAGCAGTGGGCGTGGGTTTTGGCATACAGTACGCCGCGCAGCGTGTGTTGGAATATGCGCCTTCATCCATGGGCGCATTTCACAAGACGGTAAGTGTTACTCTTTGCGATCCGCACCCCAGAAGGCTATTCTTTCGCTCACAGTTCATAGCCCTGGCTTGCAGGCATCTTCTCAGCATCTCTGTTTCTCGTCGGGCTTGACTGGTTATTTCTTGTGCTACCCAAGACAGTCTTTTCTCATGACGAGTTCAAGCCCCATCTCCTGCTCAACTTGATGTTTGCCGTTCTTTTTGGGTTGACAACATACTTTTATGCCTCTGCAATGATTTTTGAGCCAGGCTTTGTACCGAGGCTCAACGGTATCGCGGAGCAGAAGGCCGCCATTGACGAGCTGCTGAAGCTGTGGAAGTATGATGAGTACAACTTCTGTGTGACTTGCATGATCCGCACACCACTCCGAAGTAAGCATTGCAAGGCCTGCCAGCGATGTGTGGCAAAATATGACCAGTAAGTTATCGTTGGACTGCTTGTTTAGATATTGAGCACTTCGCTAATTAGACTAGCCACTGTCCTTGGGTATATAACTGCGTTGGAGTGAATAATCATAGGCACTTCTTCTATTACCTTGTGTTCCTCGTAGCGGGTATTCTCAGTTACGATTGGCTACTTTATCATTGTAAGTTGATTTTCGCTCCGCCTTTTGTCTCACGATGTGGGAATATCTCAACTAATACACTCAAGACTTCACTTTTCTCTCGAAAACGGCATCCGACCAGTGCAATTTTCTCAGCCCTAATCTCTGCAAGTTGGTTAATGCAGACACCTTCACCCTAGTCCTCGCTATTTGGGCCACTCTTCAACTTCTATGGGTTTTCATGCTCTTATTTACCCAATCTATACAGGTTGCTCGTGCGATGACCACCTACGAAAACATGTACGGTGTTCGAGATAGCCCGGTTACTTTGGCCGTTACATCCACGGGGCAACCACTGAATCCCACCCTTCCAACTACCCCCTCGGATAGCACAGGTGCTGGACACGGACACAAGCACAAGGGAGGCAGACTCAAGCAATGGGGTCGCCTTCTTGGTGTTGATCCGTTCCTCGAGACGATCGCTGGACGTGGTGCCGCTACTGGCAAGAGAAAGAAGAAGAATCCTTATAGCAGAGGCTGTATCGCCAATTGCAAGGACTTTTGGCTTGATCCAGCCCCGGTATTTGGTCGGAGAGAGAACGGCATTTCAACCCTGGGTGGTGACCGGGTCGACTACACAGCCATGTACGAAAGCCCGACACTGATGCAGCTGACGGGAGTCCGTGGCCGTGACGGGTACGAGGCTGTTGGAACCGAGGAAGTATAATTGATCGGCCGCGGGTTGACACCACCGAATGTACATTAGAATATCGCTTGCTACTGTCTGTTTTTCTTTCGCTCCATATGGCTATGGTCTATGTTTGTCAAATGGGACAAAAAGCGATGTATACGTCATAATACGCTTGATGAAAGAGAGGCGTCTGGAATACAAGTTTTGGGGAAGGCAACGTGGGAGTTTTTGCGGTCACAGGCGGACAGGAGGAATATAAATATATATAGACGAATAATGATGTCTACGGCCGGCAGACGGTCCTTTAACTACCTCTACAATTTTGGAATTGCCCCTTGGCATTGCACCTGATATTTCCTTGATTGATTGGAAACATGGCCCCTCGAGGGAGGAATGTACAATGGCGTTCACATCTCAGTCCAGTTTAGTTATAAATTACCTTGCCTACGCTTCCTCTCATCGTCGGGTATAATTGGACTCGAACCAAGGCGGCGAGACGTAGTGTTATGTAAAAATAGGTGTATCTTCGATATCCTGATGTTGACTCCTTGGGAGAAATAGCGCATATGTCGCTTCTGATTTTCAGCTCCTGCATGTGCCTTGCTCCGTGACCACCTGAACACGAGCACCTGCAGACTTTTCACACGTGGAAAGGAAGATTGGGATGCATGAGCTCATTCCGAAAGGTCCACGGAGCTATTGCAGCTGACTCGCTTGATCCTGAGTATGCAGAGTGGGTGCAATGGAAAGCCCAGGCGGAGCGGAATATTGCATCATTATTTCAGTTGTATTCTTTTGCCCTTGATATCAGCCTCGGATCTCAGAAAGGCGATGCCCATTTCACGGATGACCAGAATCTGACCAAGGCCACAGAGACCGCGAATAGGCGCCATGGTGCGCAAGATACCTTATATATTCTACATATATACGCCAACCTTCCTTTGACTATAATCGAGTCTCATTAAGTACACAGTTTGTAGGGCTGGACGTACGTCTCTTGTTAAATTACGTACCACGTGTACCGGAACACTTCTCAATACTCTGACCCTGCAACATGCTATTTGCCACTTCATAAGAAATCACTCATTCAAAAACCAGGGCAAGAAGTACCTCAGGCAAAATGATTCACCCCTCCCCAATAAATTTTCACCCAGATGAAGTTAACTCGGGCAGAGTAGTCCTGTACTAGGACAGCCGGGCCCTTGGGGCATATACTTGGCTCTGTGTGGATAGCCGGCCCGAGTCTCGTGCAAAGCTGAATGAGTGTCGATCTGGGCGCAACACCTGTAACGATAAATGCACCAAGGTCCTTTGATCCTTTGAGCCTGTATTTAGATTGGCCTGGGGAGGTAACCGAAAGGGGAGGTCGCGTAGGAAGCGAAGAAAAAGCAAAGAGAAGGGCTAAGCCAACAATCTTGATTGTCGGGCTCTCCATTGTGATGATGGTGTGACTGCTGGCACTTAGCCCTGGAAAATAAAGGGGAAAGGAGAACGAAGAAGCATCTTTCCCGAGAAAGGCAAAGAAAGAACCAAATCAGTTGTAGTTTTGAACAGGGTAAAGAAATCCGGGCTGATTGGGAATGTCTAGGCACGAGGGCAGATGATAAAGACACAAAATATTACTTTAGGTGATGAAGATCATATTCATTTTGTAGCACCCCCAAACTGGGTCCAGTCGTTGCGGACCAGAGACTCACCCAGCAGATGTCTGCTTCCTTTCTGTCTCCTGAAAGCATACCATGGAGATGATTCACACAGGAATCAAAATATGATCTACGGAAAGATACCTCAACGGAACGTCAATGACTTGCATATTTTCGATGCTTTTTTTTACCTTTGCAAAGAAAGAAACTGATGCAAGCCTACCAGTAATATATCACTCGGGTGCTGCAGCCACTAGGTAGAGAAAGCTGCGGGGGAGTGTCGGTTTGTGAGGGGGACACGTCGACCTGCACAGAAGAGAGGCAATAAGCGGCCGCGAGACTCATCTCGGCTTCGCCAAAGAAGTTGACATTAAACGTCTACTAAGGGGGTGGGACACTTCTCTCTAAGGAAGAAACACGATTGGACAACTATTATCGCTAACCGGACCATTTTCTTTCTTTTTTTTTTGGGGGGGGGGGGGGGGGGGGGGAAAAAAAAAAAAAAAAAAGGGGGGGGGGGGGCACAAACACTGCCCAAATAACACCCCCCCCCAAACAATCCCCCCGCCCGTAAAAGGCTTATAGTTAAAAACGGCCCCCCGTTTTTTTAATGACAAAAATTTTCCCAAAAAAATTGTTATAGAAACCCGGTGTTGTGCAAAAAGGGTGGGTGAAATAACCCCAACCAAACAAAACCGGAAA
>JAPDLB010000115.1:0-44382 GCA_027569935.1 Clonostachys sp. G952 | reverse complement strand
TCAGATATATAATATACTAATAATAAATCTAATCTAATAAAACTAAATATCTTAATCTAAATATAATTAAAAATAATATAAATTTTAAATAATTAATTTTTAAAAACTACTTTTATTTTAATTAATTTAATATAGTATATAATATATTAAAACTATAAATTATATATTAGATTATAATAGATCTATATAAATAAATAGTTATTTTTAAAATATAGTTTTTTTTCTAATTAGTTTCTATTCTCTATAAATATTTATAATAATATTAAGTAAACTATTTAATAAAGTAATAAATTAAATAGATATAGTTACTAGATCTATAATATTAAAAATAGCTTTATTATTATAAATAAACTTTTAATTAATTAAAGAAATATATAATAAATATAATTAGTAAATAGCTATATTAAATTATTTTAAATAATAATTATTATTATTTTAAAAATCTTATTAGAAGTATTAATTAAACTCTAAGAGATTAGAATATTTATATTAAATATTATAATTTATTTACTAGATATCTAGTAATTAATTAATTAAGTAATTAGTACTTTAAGTTAAAAAGAAAAAATAGTTATTACTATTAGATAATAAGTTTTCTCTCTTAGAAGCTATAGTTATAGCTAGATTATTTATATATCTAGCTATATAAATAGCTCTTATTATTAGAGTTTTTAAAATATTAATATCTATATCTAGATTAAAAGTATAATATTTAATTTTATTTTATAATATTAAAGATTTAGATATCTCTATATAATATAAAATTTAGTTTTAGAATTAGTATATAATAACTTTATAATTAATTATTATTTTTCTTTTAAAAATTCTATAGTAATAACTAATTAATCTATTATAATATTAGATACTATTAAATTAATTTTATTTAATTTAATTTTTCTATTTAATAAACTTTCTAATAATTCTATTCTATTTAATTCTTTTCTATCTAATAATATTAATTAAAATAAATATTTATTTAATTTAAAAAGTTATTTTAATTTAAATTAATTTAAATTAGTATATTATTTACTAGTATTATATATAATATCTTAGATTATAATAATTATTAAGTACTAGAGAAATATTATTATAATTCTCTATAAGTATATTATTAAAGATTAAATCTATCTCTATACTTTTACTAGCTATAAAATAGAGTAATAGTTCTAATAGATATAACTACTAGGTTTATATATAAAAAAATAGTTTTATTATTATAAATAAGCTTATAATAAAATAGAGATTTTAATAGTTATTACTAATAATTATTATTATATATATAAGGATCTAGTTATTTATAATAATTAAGCTTTAGTTATAAGAAATAATTATATTAGAGGTATTTATTATTATTATTATAAAAGATAGTTAATAATAAGTTATAAGAAGAGATAATTAGTAATAATAAACTTAGAGAGATATTATAATTAATTATAGATAATAAATATTTTCCTTTAGAGCTTATAGCTAAATTATATATTTAATAAGCTCTTCTTAGAGTTTTTAGAATTATTATTATTTATACTTTAGCTAACTATATAATAAAAAGTAAAAAAAATAGAATTAAAAGTTAGATATAGATTAGAACTTAGTTAAAAACTAATTATATAGATTATATTATATATAATCTGATCTTAGGATATTACTCCTTATATATAATAAAAACCTCTAAAAAAAAAAGATTTAGATATAAACTATTAATTATATTCTTAAAAAATATATATTAGATTATATATTATCTAATCTTAGAATATATTTTTATTTATAGTAAAACTAATAGAAAATATATAGTTATTTATACTATATAATATTATAAATAGTATATTCTAATAAATTATATTTATATATAGAAGTATTTATATTAACTTTATATAGTTCTATAAAATAAAGAAGTTTTTTATAATTTATATTAATATTATTTTTCTCTAATAATCTCTTTAAAATATACTATTAGTAAAATAAAATATAAAAGCTTAAAATATAATAGAATTACTTTATATAAATACTAAATATAAAATATTTTAACTATTTATATTTTAATAATAAAGATATATTTTAATACTTTTCTACTATAATAGATACTTAATAAAATTAATATAGCTAGCTAAGATAATTTCTCTAATAAACTAATAGTTTTAGTAAATCAACCCTGATAGCTGATACTAAGGTCTGTACAGTAGCTTCTCCCTAAGATCAATATTCTATTAGATAATCCTTATTAAGTATTTAATAACTAGCAGGCAGCCTTAACTAGCAGCTAGGCAAAGGAGTTCATTGCCACATACCTCGTCACTTGATAATGCCTTGAGTCGCACCAAAATAGAAGTTCCCGAGAGCAGCTTTGATATAGTTGTTTGTAATATCAATACAGGATCTGCGATACATGAGTTCTTAAAGCTAAGGATAAAGGATTTCTAAAGCAGTATTAACGGCATGGCGTAAGAATCCGCTATATATCTACTGTATATCCGAATCATACTCAAATCTCAATCGCAAGGGGCGCCTTTCACCTTTAGACGAGTGGTCTTGCTGCAACTGCTGAAATCTGTATGGATATCTCCAAACGCACCTTCGTTGATTGTTACCGAAGCAATAGCTTCTACTAAGGCGTGTTCTCGGCTTGCATCTATTGCCGCCGGGAAATTTGCCCTTCGAGCGGTCAGTATATCACTTGCTGTGGAATTTGGACCCCAGGGAGCTCATATCGTGCATATAATTTATTGATAGTCTCATTGATACTTCTACCATTCATAGTTTGGGCGAGGAAGGGTTTCTGGACAGTAAAATCCTCCAGAAATATATATATTATTAATTAAAAATCCCCCCCTTTTTAAAGTTTTTTTTTTTTTTTTAAGTAAGGAGCATTACTCCTTATCATTATCTACATCCGCAACAAGATAAACACCCAGCCCTTGCATTTCTTGTTGCAGCTGAGCGGCTAAGTGTTGTGCAACGGGATGAGATCGTCCAACAGCTCGTAGGATATTAGAAAGAAGCTGAAGGTTGTTCTTGCTCTGCACATTGCCCGATGTCACAAAATCCTCGAGAAACACTAACCCTGTAGTGTAGGCAGAGAAACTCAATATTGGATTCTTGAGCGCTGTTGGGATATCTTGAGCCAAGTGTAAGATAGCGAGAATCTCTATCGCTGCGCTTAGTGACCTTCCCCGGCCCCGCCTAATAATGAACTCGGCGGCAAAGCTATTTCGATCGCGTGCTTCATGCATTGTAGTCTTGTAAAGACAAAGATAGGTCGTGTGGATTAGTACGTTGATGAAGATAGCCTGCTGACATCCTGCATTTTTGGGTAGCCTATAGGACTCTGGTAACAGCATAGGAAGGGATGCTAGGTCATTTTCGATATTTTGATGCTGACTGGATATTTCGTCGTCATGGTTGATGGAGCCGTTGGATGGGGTCGATCGAGCTTCAAATTCGACAGCTCGGTAGAAGAGAGAAGCTACAAGAACTCGACCAGCTAAAAGTGATGTCACTTTTTGTCTCTCCCGTAGAGCCTCATGTAGCATGCAAGTAGACTCTTCTATTCCACTCTCAAACGCCGCCTCCGACGCCGGAAGAGAAGTCTGGATCTGCCCCTATGTAAGCCATGAGATCCAACAAGTCTGACGAGAACACACTTACCTCTCGATCATTAATTGCTGCGGGAAGCCCAGTAGTCGCAAAAACAAGACGATCGGAGACATAGATAGCCCACCAAGTTCTGCGGCACTCTTCTAGCTCTACCCAGTCTTGCGCCGGTTTCGGGAGAACGGGAAATAAAAAGGGCCTATCTTCCTTACAGTCCATCCGATGAAGGTTGAGCACATGTGCGAGCCGTATGCCTCGGCCCAGACTAACGAAGGCGCGAGAAAACATAGCGTCCTGGGCCTCCATATTCGCAACTAGAAGCCAGGTTTGGACATGAGCAATGCTAGTGATCTGTTGATCACTGTCCTGCGAACAGTAGTGTTAGCTAGGAAGTATTGCTAGAATAGGCTAAAGCCAGGCGCACCTTCATATCGTCAACATCTGCTAAATTCCGAGCTTTGTAATAGAATTGGGTTGCAACAGATTTGTATTTTGTGCTAATTCTGGCAGCTGTAGCCATGATTGCATATTGCAAGCATAGAGGCGGTTGGGAATCGCGTGCTGAGCGTAGTGAGGATATATAGCCGCTACGATGTATCATGGATGTCGCATGGTAGGCCTTGTTGAAGAAGATTGTAGTTCTGTCTCGGATTTTAGCGAGCCAACTAGCTTCCATACGGGCAGCCCGGCACTTACAACTCTTCTGCGATGCTAGACGTGAAAATTGTGTTAGTGTTTATATTATCAGTTAGTACTATGTGTGGCTGCCGGTCTTCATGCGGCGTTTGTCCCTGTGTAGGTTCTGTATTTTCGCGATCGGGAATTGGACATGGATCGTCATCGTTCCCGTCATTGTTCCCTCGGTCATCAAGCCAGGATAAGAACGTCGAGTTTGGGCTCACGGTCGATATGCCAAGTCCTTCATTTGACTGGGATGGTTCTGAGACAATGATCGTGGGCAGAGAAATATCTTCTAGCCGTTCTTCAATTCCGCCTGTCTGGTAAGCTTCTTGATCCAGGGCACTAAGTAGAATACCATATACACTCACTGCTCTTGGCTTGGAGATCGCTCAGTTGCTTCTGCCTGCCTTTGTTGGGTCTCCTCGAACTTGGATAGATGCATTGTCGTTCTGACTTGTGACAGCGGCTACACGACGGCAGTCGCCGGTCGCATCTCTGCTTCCGCTCTCGACAAGGAACGCATGATAGTCGCGAAGATGGTGTGGAATCCACCGAATTGGTCAGAGTGGTCACTGTAGGGATAACGGTGTCCATTGGTAGTATCGCAATCCGAGCCGCCGGACTCCGGAGCGGCGAGTGAGCATAAGAAGAGGAAATGGTAGAAGGCCGACAGTGAAAACTCGAGTGGGCAATAATGCGGAGCAACGTTTGACAAAGCAGAAAGTGGTCTTTACTCTTTTGGGCAATCGCTATAGGTCTCATTCCCATCCAAGACGTGATTATCAATCATAGAGAGCCCGCTGCAACATGGATCCGTTCATCTCGGCCTAATTCGACAGACAGCGCCGGATTTGAGATGTGGCCTGAACTACTAGCCAATTACTACAGAGTAGGCAACAGATTTCTTGACCAGAAGAATGAACACGTACGCTTGCGTACAAGGACTTTGATTATTTTGTTTGCCTAAGTACGTAGGAATTCTTTTTTGGCCTTGGCGAACTTTTCTCGAGTCATGTGCGATTACAGCCGTTATATAGTGTTTATGGGCGGGTACGAGCCCATCCATAGTCACATCCTGGGGGTTCGACAAATATCGACAATCTTAGATGGATATCAGTAGCCATGGTGATGGGGTTAGCCCCTTAGTAGGTTATGCGCCGATAGAGGGGTCAGAGCATTAGGCGATTGAATAACATCTGGAAGTAGATTTTTGATTTCTATCTGTGTATTGGGAGAACAATAGCAGGAGGTTTGCTCAATATATACCAGGGATCAAACGATGGGGAACTTTGGCTTTGATTGCTGTCCACTTGTCGTCGTACTGGAACTTGTTAGAACTATGCGTATGATGCATTGAGATGCGCTCGTGGGAACACTCACTCTCGTGCACATGTAAGCATCAAGCACTGGCACCCCTCGGGATGCGAAGTCGTAAATAAAGAAAAAAAAAAAAAAGGCCCCGACAGCAAGACTCCAGTCCAGGCCCCTCCACCGGCTGTGTATGCATAAGCTGCCCGCCAAACGGTGTAGCCCCCATAGTTGATGTGCCTAGCCATCGAGAATAAGCCGCCGGAGAAAGGTTTGCCTTTGTTTGCTGGGTTCTTTTTAAACGCTGTGCGTTGAAGCCCCGAAACCATCTCCGTGAAGATACCGACCAAGTAAAATCCGAGACCCGCGAGCATTGTCAGGCTCATAGTCTCACTAGTATGTGGAGGGTTTGTAGTAGCGGCCCATATTGAGGGCTTGAGATCGGAGATTGCGCACTCCGAAGTGGCAAGCAGTTTACTCAGCCGGTGTGGTTCGGAAATCGGGGTGGGCCGGAGGCTAATGCTAGTCGGACGCCGACTCTGACCAAAAGCGGCTGATGTAAGGTCCCGATGACATGCCTGGGCCTGCTTCTCCAATTCGGGCGTGGTACGATCGCCGAGGCCGACAAAGAGTCGTGGATGTTTATGAAACTGAGAACTATGCATATGCAAACTCATATCGATAATCTCTGAACGAAAGCTCTTTCCTTGATCCTAGAAGAATACAGTAGATATCCACCTGAAACATAGATGGAGTTCAGTCGGCATCGGATCAATACGACGATGGATTTCAATCAGGATAACCTGAGATAAACATTGACGTCTATTTTCTATCAGAATATACAAGTTCACACACAACGCAATTTTTAGAGCTAACACTTTGGGAAGAAGGTCTCACTGCCTCTAATACTAGGAGCTAACTATGAATGATAGGAACAAACTGTACCTGGCTGCAATTGCGGTACGGCTAGGTTTGCTCAAATGTACTCCTTTAAGTACCCCCTGGAGCCGTTCGTATTCCCATGACATTTCCCCATTCTTCCCAGAGCACCGATATATGCTTTACCTCACTTTACCTTCTGGTAATGGTCTTGTCAATATTCCTTGTCGGCTCTTTAGCATTAAAATGCTTCAAGTCAAATGTGCGATATTCTGACAAACGCTCTCCTCGAAAAGAGCGAAATTGATTTTCCCGAGCCGTCGAAGCAATCCTACCACACGTTCACGTGGCTTAACGATAATCGAAGAACCTTGACCAGATTGAAGATTTCCTACAACGAGTTCTTTCCCAGGATGCTGGCTTCGCAGAATCTGAAGTAGCTGATTGAAGCTCCAAGGCTCGACCCATGTATAGATTCTCTCTTTTGCAACCTCAGGAAGTACTACTCCGGCCTCATGAAGCTTAGCAGTGTCTCTGACATCAGCAAAATACTCTAGAGAGGCCATTAGTAAAGGATCTTAGAGCCAAAAATGGAGTCTAGGGGTACAAGCTTACGAGGATGGATTTGAGCAAGCCTTTCCGAATCAGTCCTGCTCCAAGAATTCTGAAGGAAGGAGGACGTTGAGGGATGCCCTTGATGCACCGGATCGAGGCTTGCGCCAAAATTAGTGCAAGGAAGGACTAATAAAAATCATCAGCGTTGCAATCCTTATTCCAGGCTTAATTTGCGACACCCACCAGTGTTAGCAACTAAATCAGCACGGCAGACACTGGTGCGAGAAAACCTCCAGACTTCTTTTTCTGCCAGAGTCTTCCTCGCCGCATATACAGCCCACGCTTGTTGAACTGGGTTCGAGATAACCTCCGAAAGCGACGCTATCGCTTCCTCATTCCAACTATCTGGTCCGAAAACAATGCCGGGTTGATCTCTTTTAGGAAACGTTGCGGAGATAGAGGAACTGGTTAAAACAAACTTTTCACGCTCGGCTCCTTGTTCGCAGCTTTGACAGCATTCAGAGCCCCCGAGACGGCTGTTCTTATCACAAGATCCGCATTAACTGACCATGTGGTCGGTGAAGCGACATGCACGACACCATGAACGTCTGGTCTTGATTAGTCGTGTTACAGCAAAAGATTTAAAGGTAACGAAGCCAACCTTTGACAACTGCATCAAATCCATGTTCCTAATCCATATCGGTAACGGGTACTGTACTGAACCTTCCAACCCCATATTTGCCATCGAAGAGCTCTTGGAGCCAGGCATGTCCTTCCACATCACGGACAGTCCCGTGCACGTTGTATCCAGCTTCAAGAAGCTCATTACTGCCATGGGAACCAATGAAGCCATTGGCGCCGGTAACCAGGACGAGCGACCCAGTTGCGATGGCCGGATTCTCAGGAAGAGTATACGTTATGGTAACAACAACACCTTGTGTATTGTGAACGGTCTGTTATCTTGCGCGGAGACAAGACTTTAGGAGAAGGGATCAGTAAGAATATATGGCTCCACTGATTAACTTCTTGACATTAAGGCGACAACCAGGACAGTTTTTAAGTTCACGGAAACGCGATTAAGTACAAATTAGATGTAGTCACCGACGGCTCGCCCTGGAGCCTCTCAGCACCCCTTATCAGGTAGCGACAACCTAAACATGTGTCGCTGGGGCAATGTCCGTGTTTGTTCGTCTCCACCCTGTTGGTCTTGCTGAGCTACTAGAACTCTAAGTCAGATCTTACGATGTGAACAGATGCACTAGCCATGTATGAGTTCGAGCTTGCAAAAGAGCTGAACTGACTTTCATTATGGGCTTCGCGGGCCAGTCACTTGAGCTCCCGCCGTTCCAAGCTCATCCGAACATCAGCTGCAGCTTGAGACCAAACGGGGAAAGGCGCGAGTAGGTCAGGGTAAGGTAAGGCTGAGGATCAGAGCAGCTGTGAAAGTTTTGTCTTTGCGTATGCATCCTGATTTGATTCAACGTCAAGACGCTCAACTGTCATGATGGTTAATTCTTAGTGATTACATTTGGTCTGTCTCTACCCCAATAAGGCCCATTGAAAAGATCCGTTACATGATATCCTTACAAATCAGACCGGACTCCATCAGATCCTTAAGTACCTACAGGTTACAAATCAATAATCTGTGGGTTCGACTCTGCGGGAAAGCCAAAGACGTTCCTAAACTTGGAGAGTCACACTCCAGTCCCCGCCGCGTTCGATTGCATTCTTGCCTTTTTGCACGCCTTGCATGGTCAAGGAACAAAGATGCAACTAGAGTCTACCAATACACGCTTGTCGGGGCAGCATTAGCATAATCAATGCTTAGCCAAACGCCAGAAAGTCCCACGCTGGAAAAGCGGAGCAAATTCGCCAAGTCGAGGCCAAATGGTGTAAATTATGGTCGCATACATGTACTCAACACCCTTAGCATAGAACAAGTCCGTTCGCAAGAGAGATCAAGGCCGTCAATAATCGCAGCACTGGTTGAATACAGCCTATTGCGAATTAAGTTGCCTACGTGTTCTCTGCCTCATTATCTTGCTCACTTCCAACGACGCCCTAGGCCCGTGATAGCTCGCACGTACTAAAGTCACATCTCTTTATCCCCAAGCCCGGAGACTAGTAGAAGCCGACGAGGTCAAAGTCAAAGTCATCGTCTGCCCCTTCACGGTGTTAAGTCTAGTTTTTACTTCAAAATTGCTCGCAGTATGGCCGAATATCGATCTCGTGGCTGAGCGCTGAGCGTGGCTGCGAATGTAAGAACCAATAAGTCTCTGCGATCTGTGATTTTGTTCAGTTCTTATTTCGAGGCCAAATCCACATTTCCAGAAACTCACTGATTCCGGTGATATCTTGCTATCTGGCTTGTTGTCGCGACCAAGATCTTGCGCAGGAGAGGAATCAATTAGACCATCAATGATGACGTGCGCAACGTGGACACCGCGGGGCCCAAATTCCTTTGCAATTGATTGACTCAGAGCGCGGAGGGCGAATCTCCCAGCAGCAAAGGACGCGAATCGAGAAGATGCTTTGGTGGAAGCAGTTGCTCCTGTGACAATCAGGGAAGGAGGACGTGGGCATGCAGCCACTGATTGGAGTAGTTGGGGCATGATCTTTTGTCCGAATGTAAAAAACGCGCCGCTTCGGTGGTGAACAGTTTGAGTATCTATTCCACTCATATAAACTTGATGTAGATGAAACTTACGCCGTCCCTTCCACACTGTCCTGAAAATCCTTCAATTCTAACTCGAGGAATGGCCGCATCGAAAAACCTGTATTCACGTTGAAAATTGCTGCAGCAAGACTGCTCCCTGGGAATTCATGTTTAATGCGTCCCAACGCGGAGTCCAGCGATATTGCAGATGACACATCGACCGTAATGCCAATGGCACGTCCGCCAGCCCGCTCGATATCATTGACAGTATCTGCATAACTCTCAGTCTTGCGTGCCAATAATACGACCGGATAATGCTTTGAGAAGCGTATTGCAATAGCTCGACCTATGTTTTTCCAATTAGATGAATGAATATGTTGCAGGTAGCGCTTCTCAATTTCTCACCGGTGCCGGGTCCAGCTCCTGCAATAATGGCGTAAAAGGAAGAACTGATTTGAGGCATCGCCGCTAATTATGAGCATGTGTCTATCAGGCCTAATGTTGGATTTTGAAGGTCGTGGGAGGTGCTTCCACTGTAATATATCATCAGCCATACCAGAAATACGATGACATCAGCTTCGACCCAGTCTTCTTTTTTGGGTGAGCAGTGCAAGTGGCTAGAGCTTACCACCGGAAGCCGAAGAGTGACCGAATGGAGCCCCAAGAGACAGCACGACTAACAAACTCTCGTGCGGCATAACAGTTCTTCGGAGTCGCTGATCCAATGATTTATTAGTGGCAGTGACCGATCCGGGTGCTTCACTAATGATTCTCCGATAAAGTCTGACCCAGTTAATTCGGACAGCGAGCATTCGCCGAGACGTCTGCGTCATGCCGCCGGAATGAGGAAAAGAGTGTAGTGTTTACATTACCGAATGCGAAACACCGAAGCACAAACCCGGCAGGCAAAAATGCATGAAGGGTCCCCTGACGCTGTAATGTAGTAATATTAGTCCACCTCATTCGGAGGCCGACTCTGGCCGCCATTATCCAAGCTTATAGGGCCCTAAAAAATGCCATTCACAACCATTATAAAGAATACTCATCGCACCTTGCCACCACTTAATTCCCAGCAAAGTCACACACATTAACTCAAATTTAAACCTTCTGTCATTGAATTCGGAATTACTTTCCGGTACAATATGTCTCGTGCCATTCTGATTACCGGCGCCACTGGTAAACAGGGAGGCGCTCTTGTCGACGCACTAGTTGCTCGCCAGCCCTCCGACTTTCTTCTTCTTGCCGTCACACGGGATGCTCAATCGACCGGTGCTCAGCGTCTAACGAGCAAATCACCCCAAATCAAACTTGTAGAGGGGGATCTAAACGCTGTTCCGAAGCTGTTTGAATCTGCGAAGAAGGTCGCAGGGACCATTCCGCTCTGGGGTGTCTACTCTGTCCAATCCAGCTTCAAACATGAGGTCAAGCAGGGCAAAGACATGGTAGACGAATCTATCAAGGCCGGTGTACAGCACTTTGTATACAGCAGCGTTGAGCGTGGCGGTGACAAGAGATCTTGGGAGAACCCAACACCAGTGCCACACTTCATTTCAAAACATGAAATCGAGCATCACCTTCGCGACTCGACATCGAGCGCCCATAGCACAATGGGGTGGACTATCCTGCGGCCGGTCATGTTCATGGACAATCTCGTCCCAGGCTTCCAGAGCAAACTGTTCGCCACTACACTGCGCGATACACTGCAGGGAAAGCCAGTTCAATGGGTTGACACCAAGGACATCGGCTGGTTCGCAGCCGAGGCCTTCCACGAACCCCAGTCTTGGAATAAAAAGGCTGTGGGCCTGGCTGGCGATGATCTGACCATGGACCAATTCTTTCAGATTTTCGAGAAGACCACCGGGAAGCCGCTCGGTACGACGTTCGGGGTGCTGGGCAAGGCATTGAAGATGGGCTTACCAGAGATGGGAACCATGATCAATTGGTTTAGGGATGAAGGGTACAAGGCAAACATACCAGAACTTCAAAAGGTGCACCCAGGCATGACAAATTTGGAGTCATGGCTCCAGAACAGTGCATTCACGACCAAACGCTAGCAAGCCATCCTATTGACCATACATAAAGGGTATTGTCTCTGTCTTCTCATTTCATTAAGTATTGGTAATTTAATTGACCACTTTAATCAATTGGCACATCCAAGGTGATATAGAGTAGAAGCGCTTAGTGTCCGTCTCTGTTCTCTGGTATAATACGCCAGACAACTGATCATTGATTATTAAAAAAAAAAACATTCTCCTGAATGGTTTTAGCTGAGCTTCTCGGCACCTTGGTCGGACAGCGAAGAAGCTTATCCGGCGGGTCCGTAAGCTTCGCATAATGTCCCCCTCGGGGTTACATTGACCGTAACTCTGACGCATTCGTAACCAACACCCGTAACTTCAGCCCGCGATTTCTCAACAACAACAGCAGCTTTCGACTTGAAATTAATATCACGTTGTCGCCTTATATTAATTTAGCTATAACTAAAATTTCAGATGAATTGCGCCGTCGTACGGCAAAAGCGGCACAGATCTATATTTCCGGATCCAACGAAACGCGTTATAATGGTTGGGTAACTTATACTGGACAGAGGTCTAGGGTAGGTCAGGGTTAAACTAATCAGAGTAATATTCTAAGTAGTATAATCAGGTTATTATAGGCTATATAATATAAGTTACTATTAGTATATAAGTATTATAAAGCTAGTAATAATAGATATATAGATAATTATATTAATAACTATCTAAAAAAGTATTTTTATTTAGAAAATAAATATATATATATACTAGTTATAGAGTATAAAAAATATACTACTCCTGATAATCTAGTCTAGTTCTATAATAGAAGTATAATACTTCTATTACTTCTATCTTTTAGACTATAGAGTATATATAACTATAGAATCTATTATAGAGATCTTTATTTATTTATAATATTAACCCTATAGTTTACTAAGTAGAAACTTATAAATATCTTAATAGCTAATACTAGTAATAATTTAAAAAAAGTAGTAGATAATATATTAATTACTCTAGATTATTCTATTATTTTGCAGAATATATAGCTTAAAGTATTAAAGTTAGTATATAAACAGTTAGCTCAGCAGGCTATATATATAAAGACTATACAGTATATCACGGGCACAAAAGACAGCGCTTTCACAAGGGGTCAGCTTCTTACAAAGGTTAAGGCCCGGGAGGAAAAGGAGTATAAGGAACTATTGAAGAAGCAGACAAGGGTACAGAAAGCAGCACTTTGTCAGCTGAGGGTTGAAGAGGCTGCTTCACAAGGATCGCAACCTCGTCTTCACAGCCGAGCTGTAGTAAGGGCTAAGGCAGAGCAAGAGGCTAGATCTTATAAACAGTTAGCCTCTATAAACTCATAGGTTCAGGAGCAATATCTATACATCCGAGAGGCTTAGGACTAAGCGGATAACTCTTAGAAGATATAGTTATCAGCTATAATACCTCTCGAGGCTTTAGAGTTATTTCCTAACTATTCAGACTGGAAAGCTGCTTAAGAGGTTTAAAGAGAAGCTTAAGCTACTATTAAAGCTCTCCCTGAGCTAGCCCAATATCCTCTTAGCTCTTCTAATACTAGTTATATAACTATTATAATAAATAGCTCTATTAAGTTACCCGGTAGTAATAATAGTATTAAGATTATTATATATTATCTATCTATTATAAATAAAGTATATACCTACTATATTATATAGTATACCCTATCTTTTCTATTAATAAGAAATAGATTACTCTGGATTATTAATAAGTCTAAATAATTCTTAGTTAAACTTACTCTAGATTACTAGTAAGCTATTATAAGCCCCTAGTATATATATATATTTATTTTACTAAATAGAAATACTTTTTTAGATAGTTATTAATATAATTATCTATATATCTATTATTACTAGCTTTATAATATTTATATATTAATAGTAATTTATATTATATAGTTTATAATAATCTAATTATACTATTTAGAATAATACTCTAATTAATTTAATTCTAATTTACTCTAAATCCCTATTTAGTATAAATTATCTAACTATTATATATTAATAACTTTTATTTAGCTAATTATCTTATTTTAATTACTATATAATAATAAAGAAGATATTATAACTATTATAGTTCTATAAGCTTAGTAGTATTATACTTCTATTATTACTAATAATCTATTTATTCTATATAATAATATAATAAATAAGAATAATAGTAATAGTAATAGTAGTAATAATAATAATATTAAAATTAAACTTTTTAGGGAATAAGTTTTTTAACTTTAGAAGTATCTTATAACTATATAGTAGGAGATAGTAATTATAATTAATCTAATAGAATAGTAAACTATTTAGAATATTAATCTATAAGTCTAGATCTAGATTATAATTAATAAGTAAAAGCTAGAAATACTATTTAAACTACTAATATCTAAGATATTTAATAGAATATAAACTAAACTTTAGAGATTTATAATTTAATTATAAATATATTTTAATTATTTTTCTATTATTCTTAATACTAATAAGAGATAAATTATATATATCTATTTATAACTTAAGGGAAATACTTTTAATTAGTTTAAATCTATTATAAGAGAATATCTTAGTAGATATAGAAGTTAATAAACTATAAGTATTATAATAAACTTTAATTATTTTATAGAAGTTTTTTATTAAATTTTTAAAATATAAAATAAAAAGTATAAAATAGAATATAAAATTAATTTACTTATTTAAACTAGATTAGTATTAATCTTTAGTATTAAATATTTTTAGTTTTTAACTAGAACTAGTTAGAATTATAAATATATTATATCTTACTATTTTAACTAATTTAAAAAAGAAATTTAGAAAGAACTCTATAAAAAAGATAGATTAATAAGTATTTATAACTATATAACTATAACTATAAGAATTAATAACTAATAATACTAATAGTAAATATATAAATAATAAATAAACTATTATATTAATACTAGAAAACTATAATAATAATAAACTATAATCTTTAGAATATATATAGATCCTATAGAGCTAGGAGCTATAGAAAAATATAAATACTATAATTATAATAAGGTTAGATATATATTATCTTAATATCTAAAGTTTAAAAAGTAAAAGAACTAGAAATCTACTAAGAAAAATAAAAAGTAATTAGAAATAATTAGAAAAACTAAAATTAAAACTCTTAGAATAATTAGAAAAACTATTTAAAAAGGAACTCTAAATAATATTAAGATTTCTAAATTTTCTAAAATATATATATTATTCTACTATAAAATATTAGAAGATTCTAAGGATTAGAATAATAAAATAATAATAGAAAACTAAAAATAAATTAGAAAAATATTTAAAAACTTTAAAATAAAGTATAAAAAGAAATAAATAAATCTAGAATATAGATTACTTATAATATATAAAATAGTATTTAGATATAATAATAAGTTTATTAAGTATATACTAGAAGAAGAGAAATAATATATATAAATAAAAAATATAATATAAGAAGAATATAAGAAAGTTTATACTTACTATTAATAGAAGATTAAGAAATAAGATCTAGCTATAGTAGAGATATTTATAATCTATAGATAAAGAACTATAAATACTATCTAATATCTAAATAATCTATATAAGCTATCTGAAAACTAAAAGAATACTTTAAGAACTAAATATTATAAAGAATTATAATTAACTTATTATAATATTTTTTATACTATCTATTAGTAATAGAAAGTTAGAAATAATATCTTTTTATAATTATATAAAAATATACTATCTAGATATACTAGTAAAGAAATATTATACTTTACTAATAAGCTATTTAATATTAACTAATACTCTATTTTTAAATAGAATCTAGAAAAATATCCTAAGAATTATAAAGCTAATACTATACTAGCTAATATATATAATAAATAGTAATATAAAATCTATAAAAATAAAAAGATTAAACTATAGTATAAGTAAAAAACCTAAGAAAATTAAGCTACTTATAACTATAGAGAGTATATTAAATAATAAGTAAAAAACCTAAGAAAATTAAACTATTTATAACTATAGAGAGTATATTAAATAATATTATAATTAGTAGTACTCTAATTATCTATATATTAAATAATTAGTATTTAATCTAATAAGAAATAGAGATAATAATAAGAACTTTATTAAGTAAATATTTAAATAATACTAAGCTTAGGAAGAAATAGAATACTAGTATTAAGAATAAGCTATAATAGTATTATTAATAGAAGATAAGAAATCTAATAAGAAACTAGTAATTATCTCTATAAATAAATAAGAATAAACTATAAATTACTTTTATAAAGAAACTATATTCTCTAAGAAATAGAATAAATATAATAAATAGCTAAGAAAATTCTAATAATATATTCTAGGATATATAAATATACTTAAAATACTAAAGGAAATTCTAAAATAGATATCTAAATATAATAATAAGTATAGTATATTTAAGAAATAAGTTAATTAGATAAAAAATAATCTAAACTATTTATAATAGAGCTATAGTATAGTATAATATTAATAATAGATTAGAGAATCTTAAAAATAATAGAAACTAGAAGCTCTATTTATATTCTTATAGAAATAGAAATTAAAAGGAACTAGCTTATAGTATTTATTAACTATAGAGTATAGGAAAATTATATTTTATTAGTAGTAATTAACTAATTCTACTTATTATAAAAAAAGAAGAAAGAAATCTATATAGTAGTTAATATAAAAGATTTAAAATTTAAATATAATAATAGAATTATTAACTTAGAAACTAATTATTTTATAATTAAAATCTAAAGAAAGAGATTTAATATTATATATAATTTAGTACTATTAGAAGATTATAATATTATATTAAAGCTATTATAGTTATAGAATATAAACTTACTAATTAATTAGTATACTAACTATATAAAGTAATAGTACTTTTCTAAATATTTAAATTAGAATTAATAGAAATTAAAATTTTATTAAATACTAGAAAAATATATTTATTTTTTAATATCTAAAAGTACTATTATAAAAAATAATAATAACTTATAATAATAAGTAAATATAGTAATTATAGTTTTAATAGTATTATAATTTAGAACTATAAGAAACTTATTATAATAAGAATTAAAATAAATAATATAAATCTTAGATTAAATATAAAAATAAGAATAATCTCTAAATATAGATTTAGTACTAATTAATTAGAAATAACTAATAAGAGAATAATAATAAGAATATAAAGTTAAGTATAATTAATAGTAAAAGAAAATAGAAAAACTATTTCTAGAGCTATTTAATATTAGAATCTAGAAATAAAACTAAATAAGTAATTAATAAAAGATATAATAGAATAAAGAAAAGAATATCTAGTATAAATATATATAGATAAAGTATTTAAAAGAGGAAGAATAACTAAGAAATATTCTAGAAGAATATAGAATTTATAATAAACTATTTAAAGAAACTTTTAAAACTAGCTTATTAGAATATAGTTAGTAGGATTATAAAATCTCTATTATTAATAAAGAAGAATTAGTTTTTTATAAACTTTATAATCTTATAAAACCTTAGTTATAAATACTCTATAAATATATTAATAATATATTAGTAAAAAACTATATATAATTATTAACTTTATTTATAGAATACTCTATAATATTTATATTAAAGAAAAATAATAAACTCTATTTAGTTATTAATTACTAATAGCTAAATAAGATTATATATAAAGATAGAATATTTTTATTACTAATTATAAAACTTAGAGATTAACTATAGAGGAAATAATAGTTTATTATACTAGATCTAAAAAGAGTTTATAATTTAATATAAATTAAAAAAGAAAATAAATAGAAAATAATATTTAGAATAAAGTTTAATCTTTATAAGTATTTTATAATACTCTTTAGATTAATAAATATACTTATAATATTCTAATAAATAATTAATTAAGTACTTTAGAAGTATTTTAATATCTTTATAATTATTTATTTTAATAATATTTTAATCTATTATATAGTATAAATAACTATATATAAATAGATATTAGATTAATATTAAATCTATATTATTTCTAATAAAAACCTTTTATAATAGTAAATATATACTATACTTATAGAGATAAATTAATTAATAATCTTATATAACTAACTTTTCTTATTTCTAAATAAGTATAATTTTAAATTAAATTAAAATAAACTCTAATATATTAATATTAAACTTAATCTAATAAGACTAATACTCTAATCTGAATATAATTAAAAATAATATAAAGTTTAAATAATTAATTTTTAAAAGCTACTTTTACTTTAATTAACTTAATATAGTATATAATATATTAAAACTATAAATTATATATTAGATTATAGTAAGCTTATATAAATAGATAGCTATTCTTAAGATATAGCTTTTCTTCTAATTAGTTTTTATTCTCTATAAGTATTTATAATAGTATTAAATAGGCTATATAATAAAATAATAGACTAAATAGATATAGCTACTAGATTTATAATATTAAAAGTAGTTTTATTACTATAAATAAACCTTTAACTAACTAAAGGAATATATAATAAATATAATTAGTAAATAGCTATATTAGATTATCTTAAATAATAATTATTATTATTTTAAGAGTTTTATTAGAAGTATTAATCAGGCTCTAAAAGATTAGAATATTTATATTAGATATTATAACTATAAGCTTTAAGTTAGAAAAGAAAAGTAGTTATTACTATTAGATAATAAGTTTCCCCTCTTAGGGGCTATAGCTATAGCTAGATTATTTATATATCTAGCTATATAAATAGCTCCTATTATTAGAGTTTTTAAAATATTAATATCTATATTTAAGCTAAAAATATAATATTTAATTTTATCTTATAGTATTAAAAATTTAGATATAAACTACTAATTATATTCTTAAAAAATATATATTAGATTATATATTATCTAATCTTAGAATATACTTTTATTTATAATAAAACTAATAGAAAAAATATTTTAATTTTTTTAAATAATTTAAAAATATATAAGAAGTATATATATAAAATCTTAAAGAAACTAGAAAAAATAAAACTTTTAGTAAAACTAAAGAAAAGTTATTTCTATATATAAAAAGTTAACTTTTTAAAATATACTATTTAATCTAATAAAATATAAATAGAATAAGATAAGATTATTATAGTTAGGAACTAGAAAATATTAAAAATTATTAAGAAAGTATAAACTTTTCTTAGATTTACTAACTATTACTAATAATTTATTAAGAACTATAGAAAAATTACTATATCTTTATATAATATTACTAAAAAGAGAATAGAATTCTAATAGAATAAGAAATAGTAAAAAGTATTTTATAAAATTAAGAACTAGATACTTTTAGAACTTATACTATAGATATTTAATTTTATAAGAAAAATAGAACTTAAAATAGATATATTAGATTTTATAATTAATATATAAATTAGCTAAAAAGATAATAAAGAAAGATTATATCTTATAATATTCTATTTAAAGAAACTATATAGTATAGAACTTAACTACTTTATTTATAATAAGAAGTTTATAATTATTATATATATATTTAAAGAATTTAAATACTACTACTTAGAGATAATATATAAGATTAAAATATATATAAACTATAAGAATATTTAATATTTTATTATAATCTAATAACTTAATAAAAAATAAATCTATTATATTAAATACTTATTCTAATTTAATTATAAAATAATATATTAAAAAGAATTAGAAAATAAAAAGATTAATATTCTTAACTATAAATTAAAATATAAATAAACTATATTTAAGATAAATAAATAGTTATTTACTATAAATAATAAAGAATATTTAATATAAAAAGCCTTAGAAGTTATATTTAAGAAAATAGTATATACTAAAGTCTAGATAAATACTATTTCTAGCTTAGAAATATTATAATAAGAAGTAAAAATAATATTTATTAGGAAAATCTATAAATATCTACTTTTAGAATATTAAGAAGTTAAGAAAATATTTAATAGAATTAAATAATATTATAATTATCTAGATCTATAAAAGAAAATATAGATTATAGTTTCAGAATATAATATATATATATAAATTAAATCTATATAATATAAATTATATAGAGAACTTAAATTAGTTTTAATATTAAAATAATTATAATAATTAGTATTCTTTAATTATATTATTAAACTATTAAAATCTAAAAAACTTATAACTAGAATAGAATATAATAATATTCTAATAATTATTAATAAGCTTATAAAGTATAAATATTTTATTCTATATAAAGAAATAAGCTCTATAGAAGATTTTATATACTAATTTCTATAATATATAATTAGTTACTATAGATTATCTAATAAAATAATATTAAATAGAGAAATAATATTTATCTCTAAGTTTTAGTAATTATTTATAGTATAAATAGATATAAAATATAAACTTTTAATAGCTTACTATTTATAAAATAATAGTTAAATAGAATAATTAAATTAGACTTTAGAATAATATCTATAAATATATATTAACTATAAATAGAATAATTAGATATAACTATTACTAATAATATAAATTATATATAATAGTTTAGTATAAAAATTAATTTAACTATTATTAATATATATAAACTATAATTATAAATCTAAATTTTAGAATTAATTAGAACTTAATAGATTAGATATATTAATTATTATATTTATAAAAAAAATATTATATTTATTATATATTAAAATAAAGATAGAATTAGAATTTCTTTAGAAAAGAATAAAAAAATATTATAATAAAATAAGATTAAAAGAACTAATCTTAAAGAAGAAAGATAAGATTTATCTACTTTATAAAAATATTATAATAATAAAGCTAAATAATAAATTAGATTATAAAAAACTTAAATTATTTAAAATTAGTAAGAAAAAATTAAATATTAATTATAAACTTTTATTATTAGATATAATATATATCTATCTAGTTTTTTATATTTTATTATTTAAAAAAATACTAGAAAATACTCTAGATTAAGATTATTTAATTAAGATTTATAAAGAAAAATATAAACTAGAAAAAATTCTAAAGAAAGAAGTTAAAAATAGATAAATATTTTATTTAATAAAATAGAAAAACTATAATAAAAATAATAATATATAAAAACTAGTTAAATATTTAAAGAAGTATTAATATTTAATTTAGTAGTTCTATTAGTAATATTAGAGAAGAAAAAAGAATTAGAAAAATTAGAAAGAATTAAAATCTAATTAATAATCCCTATAGTACTAAGGGATTATACTATACTAATAACTTACTACTTCTCTAAAATTATTTCCTCCTAAGTATAAATACTATTCTATTTATCTAAATTATATATCCTATAATAAAATAAATATTAGAATTTCTTCCGAGCTATCTAATACTAATAATAAAGATAAGATACTTTTATTAAAATCTTCTAAAAAGCTAACTTAGATAAAGCTAATTTATTCTCTAAATATTACTCTTTAATAACTAAATATTTTACTATATATAAAATCAGTAGGAATTAGAAAAAATAAGAAATATAAATTATATATACTATAATACTATCTTAATACTATTATAAGATTAATCTAGCTTTATATACTTATTATAGTAGGAGAAAGTTTTAATTATATAATATATTTTCTTATATTTAAAATAATTTAAATAAGATATAGTTTTAATATCTATCTTTTTAATTAGAGATATAAAATACTTATATTACTATAACTTTTTAGATAAAAATTATAATATAGTTAGTAATATATAGAATAATTAAAAGATAAAGAAATTATATATTAGCTATTAGCTATAAAAACTAATCTTAAGAATAAAACTAATAAGAAAGGAGTAATATATTATAAATAAAGTATATATCTACTATATTATATAGTATACCCTATCTTTTCTACTAATAAGAAATAGATTACTCTGGATTATTAGTAAATCTAAATAATTCTTAATTAAACTTATTCTGAATTATTAGTAAGCTATTATAAACCCTTAGTATATATATATATTTATTTTACTAGATAGAAATACTCTTTTAGATAGTTATTAATATAATTATCTATATATCTATTATTACTAGCTTTATAATATTTATATATTAATAGTAATTTATATTATATAGTTTATAATAATCTAATTATACTATTTAGAATAATACTCTAATTAGTTTAACCCTAATCTATCCTAGATCTCTATTTAGTATAAGTTATCTAACTGTTATACTATCTAGCTTAATATAGATAAGAGATATATTAATTAATATAGAAAAACCTATAGATTTATATAGAAGAGAGTTAAATTTATATCTTAAGTATAATTAGATAAATTATATTATATATCTATATATTACTTATCTAATAATCCAGAGATTATTATAGAGATATTTTTTTTTTTCTATTAGTTTTATTATAAATAAAAGTATATTCTAAGATTAAATAATATATAATCTAATATATATTTTTTAAGAATATAATTAGTAGTTTATATCTAAACTTTTAATACTATAAGATAAAGTTAAATATTATACTTTCAGTTTAGATATAGATATTAATATTTTAAAAACTCTAATAATAGAAACTATTTATATAGCTAGATATATAAATAATCTAGCTATAGCTATAGCCCCTAAGAGAGAAAACTTATTATCTAATAGTAATAACTACTTTTTTATTCTAACTTAAAGAGCTATAATATCTAATATAAATATTCTAATCTCTTAGGGTTTAGTTAATACTTCTAATAAAATCCTTAAAGTAATAATAACTATTATCTAAAGTAATCTAATATAGCTATTTACTAACTATATTTATTATATACCCCTCTAGTTAATTAAAAGCCTACTTATAGTAATAAAACTACTTTTAATATTATAGATCCAGTAGCTATATCTACTTAGTCTATTACTTTATTATATAGTCTATCTAGTATTACTATAAGTACTTATAGAGAATAGAGACTAATTAGAAGAAAAACTATATCTTAAGAATAACTATCTATTTATATAAACCTACTATAATCTAATATATAATTTATAGTTTTAATATATTATATACTATATTAAATTAATTAGAATAGAAATAGCTCTTAAAAATTAATTATTTAAACTTTATATTATTTTTAGTTATATTTAGATCAGGGTATTAGTCTTATTAGATTAGATTTAGTATTAGTATATTAGAGTTTATTTTAGTTTAATTTAAAATTATACTTATTTAGAAATAAGAAAAGTTAGTTATATAAAATTATTAGTTAATTTATTTTTATAAGTATAATATATTTTTATTACTATAGAAAGTTTTTATTAGAAATAATATAGATTTAATATTAATCTAATACTTATTTATATATAGTTATTTATACTATATAATAATTATAGAGATATATTAATTAGAATACCTAAGTTATAGTACTATAACTAATTAATTAATTACTATACTACTAATTTTACTTTAAAAAATCCAAAATTAAATATATAGATTAATTAGCTATAAATAAATAATATATTAAATTATTATATAAAAAGCTCTTAAATTAATAGATTTACAGAGGGTTGAAGTTACAGGTATTAGTTATAAATATATTAAAGTTACGGTCAATATCACCCCCTCTCGGGAACAAGTCTAGTGCTCAGTAATGGTCGGACGCTGAAGCGAGGAATGATCAAAATGCCAGTGACCTCACCTACGACACGATCCTTCTGGTCCCTTCTGCAGAGCACCTTAACGGACATTTCGGACACCGCTGTATCAGAGGTCAGCATTTCCGTCGTTGGTGCAGTTCCAGGCCTTTGGCAAGGGTAACAGGAAAGTGACTGCCATTATGGAGTTCCAGCAGATAATGTTATGCCTTGCTTGCAGGGAGGGTCAAGCTGAAGTGCGATCGCGCATTCCCGCAATGTGGCCGTTGCGCAAAGTCAGGCAAAGACGGGGTATTCCCTCGCTCAAGGCAGAACAAGGTGGGAAGGCAGAAGCGTCTGCACGAGATTGAGGCTAAACTCGGTATGTGATATCCACGAGTCGTGTAGGGCCCGTTACCAACCCATTTCAGCCAACCTCGAGGGACAATGCATCGCAATGCGTTATCATGCTACTCCAGTAGACGGCGTTGAGCAAGCAGCACTTTCCGATGATATACAATGGGACCAGCCTGGGCCAATTGCTACTCACGATGGCACTCTCCCCCGCGGCCTCGTTCAAGGACTGTAAGCCACAAAGCCATCTCAAGTGGAACCTGTTCTCACTAACATTGACTCAAGCATCAATACGTACT
The DNA here is from genome assembly GCA_027569935.1 of Clonostachys sp. G952. Classification (NCBI taxonomy): domain Eukaryota; kingdom Fungi; phylum Ascomycota; class Sordariomycetes; order Hypocreales; family Bionectriaceae; genus Clonostachys; species Clonostachys sp. G952. The sequence continues at coordinate 20,401 of JAPDLB010000115.1, read as the reverse complement.
TTGGTAAACTAGGGCACGTGGCCCCTATGATTCATCGCAACCCATTTACTACGTCTTTATTCTTAGCACCAGACCTGCAGCCGTTATTATACCTGCAATATATAGTAATGGCTTTGGGTGCAAGTTTGTCAACAGCCCATCGTTCTCTAGATATGCCTTTTTACGAGCAGGTTCGATCTCTTGCAAAATCCAGTGAATCAATGGTTCGTGTTTTGTTCTAAAGCTACGAGTAATAATGAACCTAAGTGACCAAGACAATGACCTACCAGACAATCACAAACATCTAGTACAACAAAACATTTTCTTTCATGCCCTGTTCTCCGTCACTAAGCTATTAGCCGCCAGGATAACCATTCGCTCTCTCATCAGTTTGCGAGGGAAAAGTAGGCGTGAGGAAGCTGTTCCAAACTTCGCTTTGACAAAAAGTCATCCCATGTCTCGGGCTTCACATCTTTGTATTGCTCATTGTCAGTTTCAGGACCGACAAAAGTTTGACCATTGAGCCAGTAATACGTGAAGAATCTGCTTATGGTTAGCCTCAAACGTCCTGCGGTTTTTTTTTTTCTTTTGCACATGTCTTGGCTTCTTCGGATCTAGACGCGGGGGGGGGTTTCTTACAGAGACATATAACTATAGATATCAGTCGGGTTCTTTTCTCGAAGAGCATGCATTTTGGTCTTGAGATCTTGAAGAGACCCGAGTCGCTCAAGGCTAGGCTTGATATTGTAGACATTCTCGAAGGCTGTAGCAATTTCCTTGATAGTTTTACGATCGCCCAAGTCTGAAAGATGTCGTGTCAGTAAAAATCATTTGAGGGAGTTAAACAACAGTGGAAGATGTATATCATACACTTCTTAATTCCAACGGCAGACTTGTCAGCAACAACGGCTGCTGTGAATTCAGCGGCGTTCTCATACGATGTTCCCTCAAAAGGCTCATCGCCATCGCCCCAATAACGCAAGGTCTGGCTTTCTGGATCCCAAATGTTGAAGAATGGACTCAACACAGGATCCATGAAGCCACCAATCAGGATATGGACACCTTTTATTGTTTTCTTGGTCTCAAGATAAGCCTTGACGTGGATCATTGGGTCCTTAGGGAATAGCTCGCCGAGTTTGAGCTTGGTATAGTCCAAAGCCCAGTCGCTAGCAACATAACGTGGCACACCAGCCTCCTCGCAAGCGTCAATGAGCTTCTTCTGACCATCGATCATGAGGTCATCGGCACCCAGGTAAGCACAGATGATGACATCAGTGCCAGCAACAAACGGCTTGATGCTCGCATCATCAAAAGCTTCGCCTTTAAAGAGGCTGACTCGGGGCGACTCGGAAATTGAGGAGATCACATTAGATGGGTCGCGGGCATAGCCACGGAGGTTAATGTTCGGGTTCTGCAACAGCTTCAAAGCAACCAGTCGACCGAATTTGCCCGTGATACCAGCAACGCCAACGGTAAGGGGTGCCATAGTGATTAGTGCTAGCTTGTTGAACTGAGGAGTGGAGAGGATATGTGAAGATGGTAGTGCATTCAAGTAAAGTTCAATGAAACTCTTCTGGCCCGTATTCACCGGGATCTATAATAACTTAAGTACTTGTATCCATTTGAGATAAGTTGGTATTCGTATCCCATTTGGCCGACTTCCTTCCGTAGGGAGGGCCAGCCCCACACGGTCGGTCTTGATCGGATACCGATGTTGGAGTTTATTATTAAAGCCCATTCTTGAAGAACCTACTCTGACTAACCCATTGGACCTTTGACAAAGCGCGTGTATCGAGGGAAGTTCGCATGAAAAAAATATGATGCGACCTTGAGTGTGACCAAGGTACACCTGGTTTCTTCGCCGCCGGACTAGATTCATAAGCCCGACACTCATTAGGTCAAACCTTTGCCGATTCCCCACATCATACATGATTATTTCGGGCAATTTACCAGTTGTCCAATTACTAATGGGCAGGTCCACATCTCATTCCTGGGTGCTGCGTAAGTTCCCTCTCGGTGCAATCATCGGGGACCGTCTGTGGCCGCTATTGTTCTTTGCCCCGTAGATGCAAAAATGTTAGGCTACCCTGAATGGATTTGTCAAAAATTCTGATCCCAGTTGTATACTCGTTGACGTCTTTCTTGCCGTCATCGTCAATGTTTGATCCAACCAATGAATCCATCAAGGCTGGTATTAAACACTTTGTATATAATGGAGTTGAAAGTAGTTGCTATGGAAGATCTTGGGAGGATATAACCTCGCTACGTCGTTGTTGACCAGTGCCCCGAGTAGGATGTATTATATCTAGTGGTAAGTGAATTTTGTTTTAGGAGAAGGAGGTACGCTTCGATCCTCTATGCTCATCTCATCTGTCTCGATCTGGCACTATCAGAATAGTTAGTTAAGGAAACTGGATGTTTGTCTACGCACTTATTCATACAGTACTATGATATGACCTCTAACCTAGATAGTTGTGGGGCACTAGGAGATTAGGCACTGGCAAGTAGGAGTAAACCAGATCGCAAACGGTGTTGGGTCGGTAAAGTTAAGAATTATTCATTGCTGGCCGGCACTGAAGGTATGGAAGGAGCGGTAAACGCCGGACGCCGAGATTGAGCTTCTGAAATATCACGGCCAATCATGAAGTCCCTTGAAAACATGGACGTATAGCTGGTATGATCTTCTACCAAACGCTGACAAAACTGACCAGTTCCCCCCGACATTCTTCCATCACAAGTACTATAGGAATACTTACCTTGGCGGTCAGTCGATGAATTAAAGCATGAGTGAGCCAACTATTCTCCTACGAGCAACCCCTCTACTTCGACAGTTTGGCCTACCTAGGCCAAGTCCTCAGTATTTAGCCTGATGCTATCCGCCAGAGAAGTGAAATCTGACTTGCCCATCACCTTCAATAGCTGAATAGACCGTGATCGTGGCTTATCAACATCCGACATGTCTTGTTCTTGTGCAAACTGAGAACCATCGACGAACGCCTTTCCCGGGTTCTGGCGTCGTAGAATCGCAAGAACTATATCAAAGTTCCACGGCTCTGCCCAAGCAAATATTCTTTCATCCTGGACGCCTGGAAGTACGGTTGCTGCGACATGAAGTATTGCGGTATCCTGTACATCGACAAAGTATTCTAGGTGAGACCGTCAGCGAAGTTCGTTTGCAACAAGTCCAAGGTAGAATTACGAGGGGGGATGCTCATAAGTCGTTCCAGATTAGTTCCGTTCCAGAGACTCTGGAGAAAGGAAGAAGTTGACGGGTGGCCTTGGTTCACAGGGTCCAGGCTCTTCCCAAAGTTTGTACTAGGGAGTACTACAATCCGTCAGCTTGAGTGACTACCCACTGGCAGATCGGATCTACATACCCGCATTAACGACCAAGTTCGGCCGGCATGTCTGGTCTTTGTGATAAAATTCCCAAACAGCCTTCTCGGCCCCAATCTTACTAGCTGCATAGGCCGCATACCATTGTGCTGGCGAGGACAAACCTTGTGCCATTTTCACTGCGTCATCGTTCCAACTATCTTTCGTCACAACTATGGCTTCTTGCCCAGGGCGGGGAAAACTTGCTGCAACGGACGAGCTGGTGAGGACAAACCGCTTCACACTAGGCTGCGCATTAGCTGCCCTCAACGCATTCATAGCGCCACTAATGGCGTCGGCGACCATGTTTTTAGCATCGGAGCCCCAGTTCAGGGGTGAAGCAACATGTACAACCGCGGAAACACCTTGAAAGATATGAGCGCGGTAGATCTTCAGTATGCAAGAGTTGGCAACTTACCCTTGACAGCATCTGCAAAAGCATCTGGCAAAGTCAAGTCGACAACGGGGAACAGCGTAAATTTATCTTCACCATACTGCTTATCAAAGAGATCTTTCGTCCAAGCGCTTTTGGAGACATCACGCACTGTTCCACGAACGTGATAGCCGTACTGGAGGAGTGCATAGGCAACATGAGAACCAATGAAACCGTTTACACCTGTAACCAGAATGGTTGAGCCTTTTGGAATTGCAAGACGCTCGTCAGAGAGAGATTGCATGGTTGGCCAAGGGGCTTCTTTATCCCAGTGCACTATTGTAGAGGCGGCTAGTTTGTATCAGGATCTAGACAAAGACACCGGCGTATATCTCAATGATCTAGAGTATTGAATCAAAGGGTTGACTAGGGAGTTCTTATTATTAAAAAGCTATCGGGATGAATATAAATGGTCAAGAAACGGGGTGGGCCGAAGAAGTCTTTGTTGGACAGAGATCGATCACCGACTGGAGGCTACTCAGATCCTCTTGGTAACACGACGGCGAAACGAGGACGCATGACAAAGAATCTACAAGGCAAAAGGCCGACCGAGTACCGATGGCCGATGATTACTTATACATGACAATGGTCGGTGTCCGCACTTTGCCACTAACCCAATCAAGAATTTCAGAACCAAATCGACTTAGCCTCCGCTCTTTAGAATACGGTCTTTCCAAGTACCGATGGTCGAAAAATCATTGATAGTAAAGCAATAAAAGCATTTTCTCCTTCCCACAAACTAATTATTCCCTTCTTTGGCCGCATCTGATCCTTGATACAGCGACAGTCGCTCCTTTCGCACACGCTGATACTCTCACTCTTTTATATTTTCCTTTTCTCTGTTCCCTTTATCTCTTCTTGTGCTCTTCTAAATCCAACTTGAGCAAAGTAAACATGGAAACACCCGAGAAGACACTACAAACGGACTCTGAAGCTGTCCTTTGCGTTGCCTTGGATAACACTGTGCGTTGGGTTGCCCCTTAGCTGACGACTGGAATCACCAAATTTTCTCACGTCTTCTGTCATAGATCATTGCTGTGGCAATTCCTCATATCACCGACCAATTTCACAATCTCAATGATGTGGGATGGTATGCCTCATCCTACCTTTTGACGACATGCGGTAAGTTCATGGGAGAGGCACCCCTACATGACAACTTCTTACATTGAGTTAGCCCTGCAACTCCTCTTTGGGAAGCTATATTCACTGTTCAGCGTCAAGGTAGTCTTTCTCTCTGCTCTTTTCGTTTTTGAGCTTGGGTCTCTAATCTGTGGTATTGCACCAACATTAACTGCACTCATCATCGGCAGAGCAATCGCAGGTTTGGGTAGTGCTGGTATCTTCACTGGAGCGCTCGTGACGATCGCTCATACGGTTGAACGGGAGAAAAGGCCCATTTTCTTCGGCCTCTTAGGCGGCATGTATGGCATAGCTTCTGTCGCCGGACCTCTGGTATTTCTTACCCCTGGACTTCTACAGCCAATAATACTAAATCTCTTGGCAGATGAGCGGCGCTTTTACAGACCATGCGACATGGAGATGGTGTTTTTACATCAACTTGCCTCTCGGTGGCATGACAGCGGTTATCATTCTATTTTCTCTTGGAACTGCCTACCAAGGTAGCTTCAGAACGAGGACTTTCCTGCAAGTTTTCAAGCAGCTGGACCCAATTGGAACAGTTATCTTTGTACCGAGTATTATCTGTCTGCTCCTCGCTCTTCAATGAATGGGGAGGGGTTAATTACCAGTGGTCTGACGCACGAATAATTATTCTTTTCGTCATATTTGGCATATTGCTTATTGGTTTCGTAACCATTCAAGTCTTCGCGAGGGATGATGCGACTGGTAGGCTGGCCAAATTTAGTTTTCTCATCATCTCGAGGCTAACGCATGGTCAGTTCCGCCGAAAATCGCTGGTAATAGAACGATCGCCTCGGCTGCACTATTCGGATTCTGTATCGGCGGCTCTTTCTTCATTCTCACGGACTACATTCCAATCTGGGTAAGGGTTCCAATATGATATTATCTGTGGCTGCGCTTATCGAGATCTTTTGTAGTTTCAAGTCATCAAAAACACATCTGCGGTCGAATCAGGCATATACTCGCTACCCATGATCTTAGCAAACGTGGTGGGAATAGTCGGTGCCAGCTCCTTGACCACTAAGCTAGGCCACTATGCACCCTTCTTCATTGCCAGTGCCATCGTCATGTCTGTTGGTGCTGGACTGATTACTACCTTCACTGTGCATACTTCACAGGCCAAATGGGTTAGTTACCTATTCATCTATGGTTTCGGTGTCGGCCTTGGCTTTCAGCAAGGTGGCGTAGCGGCGCAGGCTATATTGCCTTTGAAACACGTATCCATCGGTACTGCTGTGGTCATGTTTGTTCAGATGCTGGGCGGAGCCGTCTTCGTCTCTGTCGCTCAAAACCTCTTTACCACCCAGCTTGTCAAGGATCTCATAGCTCTAGGTATTTCCGACCTATATCCCGAAGCTATAATTCACGCAGGAGCAACGAATCTGAGGGTTATAATAGACCCCGAGGTCTTATTGGAATCGCTGCATCGTGTAACACAATGCGCTTAGTTATATCGAGGCTGGTTTAATATAAATATATCTCTTTTCTTAAATTAGAAGAGTATTAAGCTTAAAGGAGAAGTATATAGTAATTTAGATATTTATTCTCTCTAGAAGTACTAGAGATATATAATTTAACTAAATATAATAATATAATTTTATATAATCTATTATATAAAATCTAATAATTAAGAGTTTTAGAATTATACTTTATTAAAATAATTATAATTATAAAAATAAGTATTAAACTAGTAATATAAAATATATTTAATAGAATAAAAAAATAAATAAATTAATTATATATTACTTAAGATATTTATTAAGCTAAATAAACTAAATAATTAGAATTTTTTTAAATAAATATTAATATTAAAAGCTTTTTCTAAAAGGGTTTTATATTTAATATAATTAAATAATCTAAATAAATTTAAAATCTATAAGTATTATAAATCTATAAAGCTAGAAGTTATATTATATAAAGCTAAAATTCTTTATATAGATAAAGCTAATAAAATAAGCTTTATAAAAAGAGAATAATTTATAAAGATATATATAGAGCTTTTTAATAAAAATAAAAAAAATATAAAGTTTAAATAAACTATTTATTATATTTTATTTACTAAATTTAATAAAGAGATTATTATATTATATAATATATCTATATTATATAGTATAAATAACTATATATAAATAAGTATTCCCTATATAATATAAGATTTAGTTTTAGAATTAGTATATAGTAACTTTATAATTAGCTATTACTTTTCTCTTAAAGATTCTATAGTAATAATTAACTAATCTATTATAATACTAAATATTATTAAATTAATTTTATTTAATTTAACTTTTCTATTTAATAAACTTTCTAATAATTCTATTCTATTTAATTCTTTTCTATTTAATAATACTAATTAAAATAAATATTTATTTATTTAACTTAAAGAATTACTTTAGTTTAAATTAATTTAAACTAGTATATTATCTACTAGTACTATATATAATACTTTAGATTATAATAATTATTAAATACTAAAGAAATATTATTATAATTCTCTATAAGTATATTATTAAAAATTAAATCTATTTTTATATTCTTACTAGCTATAAAATAAAATAATAGTTCTAATAGATATAACTACTAGGTCTATATATAAGAGAGTAGTTTTATTATTATAAATAAATTTATAATAGAGTATAAGCTTAAATAATTAATATCTAAAAAAAGATTCTAATAATTATTATTAATAACTATTATTATATATATAAGAATCTAATTACTTATAATAATTAAGCTCTAGCTATAGGGAATAATTATATTAAAGATATTTATTATTACTATTATAAAAGATAGTTAGTAATAAGTTATAAGAAGAGATAGTTAATAATAATAAGCTTAGAAAGATATTATAATTAATTATAAATAATAAATATCTCTCTTTAGAGCTTATAACTAAGTTATATACTTAATAAGCTCTTTTTAGAGTTTTTAGAGTTATTATTATCTATACTTTAGCTAACTATATAATAAAAAGTAAAAAAAATAGAATTAAAGATTAAATATAAATTAGAACTTAGTTAAAAACTAATTATATAAATTATATTATATATAACCTAATCTTAGAATATTACTCTTTATATATAGTAAAAACCCTTAAAAAAAAAATAAGTATTAGATTAATATTAAATCTATATTATTCCTAATAAAAACCTTTTATAGTAGTAAATATATACTATATTTATAGAGATAAATTAACTAATAACTTTATATAATTAACTTTTCTTATTTCTAAATAAATATAATTTTAAATTAAATTAAAATAAACTCTAATATACTAATACTAAATCTAATCTAATAAAACTAATATTTTAATCTAAATATAACTAAATATAAAGTTTAAATAATTAATTTTTAAAAACTATCTCTATTCTAATTAACTTAATATAGTATATAATATATTAAAACTATAAATTATATATTAGATTATAATAGATCTATATAAGTAAATAGCTATTTTTAAAATATAGTTTTTCTTTTAGTTAGTTTTTATTCTCTATAAATACTTATAGTAATACTAAGTAGACTATATAATAAAATAATAAACTAAGTAGATATAATTACTAGATCTATAATATTAAAAATAGCTTTATTACTATAAATAGATCTTTAACTAACTAGAGAGATATATAATAAATATAATTAGTAAATAGCTATATTAAATTACTTTAGATAATAATTATTATTATTTTAAGGATTTTATTAAAAGTATTAATTAAATTCTAAGAGATTAGAATATTTATATTAAATATTATAACTATAAGTTTTAAATTAAAAAGAAAAAGTAGTTATTACTATTAAATAATAAGTTTTTCCTCTTAGAGACTATAACTATAGCTAGATTATTTATATATCTAGCTATATAAATAGCTTTTATTATTAGAGTTTTTAAGATATTAATATCTATATCTAGGCTAAAAGTATAATATTTAATTTTATCTTATAATATTAAAGGTTTAAATATAAACTATTAATTATATTCTTAAAAAATATATATTAGATTATATATTATTTAATCTTAGAATATATCTTTATTTATAATAAAACTAATAGAAAAAAAATAATATATCTAATTAGATTAATAAATATATTAGCTCTTATTATATATAAATTTACTCTTTAGTAGGAACTAATAAAGAGAATAATAATAATATTTATTTATTTTTTAAGAATTTATAAACTATATATAAAGTAGATAATCTTTAAAGGAAGAGTTATACTTAGAAAATATATTATAAGATATTTAAATAAACTAAAAAATCTAAAATAAATTAGAAAGTTTAGATTAATAACTAGAAGTAGATAATAAATATAGTAAAAATTAGAAAAGTTTTAATTTTTTTAAATTTAAATAAATAGTTTAATAATTTAAAAAAATATTTAAATTTAAAATTTAATAAACTACTTTAAATAGAGAAAAGTAAAAATAAAATATAGATAAGAAATAATACTTATTAAATAACTAAATTTATAAATATCTTTAGAGAAGAGATTTAAACTAAATTATAATTTATAAAGAAAAATTTAAATAAGCTATCTAAATTTAAAATTATAAAGAGTAGTTTTAAACTAACTTATTAAAAAGAAAATCCTTCTAATAAGAAATAAAAATATTAAATAGAAAGAGAAATTACTAAATATAAAAATAAATAGTAAAAAAAAGCTAGAGATAATAAATCTAACTATATTCTCTATAGTAAGAAATATAAGAGAGTAAATATAAAAAACTACTAGCTATTATTCCCTAAAAATCTATTTTTTAATTTTAATAAAAGAAAACCCTAATTAAATAGATAAATAAAATATTTAGAAGAGATCTCTAAAGTTTAAAACCTTTATAATAAACTTATTTAGAAAAAAGAAAAATAATACTAATAACTAGTAAACTAAAACTATATATTAAACTATATAATTATCTTTCTTATTAAGAATAATAGCTATTTATTAAAATACTTAGTATTTCTTAATTTAGAAACTATATTATATTTATTTAATAATATAATAAGATTTAGAAATCTTAAATAGATTACTAAGAATAAAAAGGTTTTTATAAATTCTATAAGCTTTCTAATCTTAGAATATAATAAAGTAATTATATAAGTATAAAATAAATAGAATAAACTATATTACTTATATCTTAAAGAAGTAGCTTATTATTTTAAAATAGATACTAATTTAATATTATTTTTTAAATTATAATAATAAAGTTATTAATAGAATTAAAAGAATAATCAGAATTTAATTAAATATAAAAATAAATTAATATTTTATAAACTAGAGTATAATATATAATTCTAAACTTAGTCTTAAAAATAATATATAGTAATTTTTATAATTAGCTATTACTCTTCTCTTAAAGATTCTATAATAATAACTAACTAACTTATTATAATTCCAGATACTATTAAATTAACTTTATTTAATTTAACTTTTCTATTTAATAAACTTTCTAATAATTCTATTCTATTTAATTCTCTTCTATTTAATAATACTAATTAAAATAGATATTTATTTAACTTAAAGAGCTATTTTAGCTTAGATTAATTTAAACTAGTATATTACCTACTAGTACTATATATAGTATATTAGATTATAATAATTATTAAGTACTAAAGGAATATTATTATAATTCTCTATAAGTATATTAAGTATTAGATTTATCTATATATCTTTATATTAGTTAGTTACTAGATAAAGTAATAGTTCTAATAAGTATAACTACTAGGCCTATATATAAGAGAATAGCTTTATTACTATAAGTAAGTCTATAATAAAGTATAGGCTTAAATAATTAATATCTAAAAAGAGATTCTAATAGTTATTATTAATAACTACTATTATATATATAAAGATCTAGTTACTTATAATAACTAGGCCCTAGCTATAGGGGATAATTATATTAGAGATATCTATTATTACTATTATTATAAAAGGTAGTAGATAATATTAAGCTTAGAGAGGTATTATAGTTAATTATAAATAATAAGTATTCCTCTTTAGAGCCTATAGCTAAGTTATATACTTAATAAGCTTTTCTTAGAGTTTTTAGAATTACTATTACTTATATCTTAGCTAGCTATATAATAAAAAGTAAAAAAAATAGAGTTAAAGGTTAGATATAAATTAAAACTTAATTAAAAACTAATTATATAGATTATATTATATATAGCCTGATCTTAGGATATTACTCCTTATATATAGTAAAAACCTCTAAAAAATAAACTAGAGTATTATTATAATTAGTATATTATTAAATATAATATTAAAATACTAAAAGAAGTTATATTTATTCTATTCTAATCTTAATATAATATTTAGAGAAAAGATCTAAATAGAGATAATTTAATTTATTAATATTATTATCTAGAGTATTTAAAGCTAAGATTATTTAAATATCTAGTAATCTTAATAAATAGAGTTTAAATAATTAATTTAATAATAACTAAATATAATATATATAGCCTAGTAAAAATAAAGTATTAAAAGAGTTATAAACTATAAGAAAAAAGCTTAAATTTAGAAAAGTACTTATTAATTAACTTTTATAACTTCTAAAAAAAAATTAAAAACTATAATTTATATATAATTATAATAGATAGAAAATCTAACTTTATCTAGAATTATTATTTTAAGAATTAAAAAGAGTAAAATATTCTCTAAATATTAATATACTTAATCTAAATATTTAAAACTAAATATAAAATAATTATTAGATATTTAGAAATAGATAATAAATTTTAAAAAAGTTCTTTTATTTATATTTTCCTATATAATAAAATAATTAAAGTAGAGGAATATATTTCTTATACTTAATAATAGAATAGTTCTAATAAATATTCTAAAGAGGTAATAAAAAAGAAAATAAAGCTTTTAGTAATTAATAGTAATTTATCTAAATAATTATAATCTAAATTAATAAGAATAGCTATATATTTTTTAAACTAAACTCTAAAAGTAAAATTTAAATAGAAAATACTATATTAAAGCTTCTTTTTAATAATACTAACTATAAATTTAGAAACTAAGATTTAATTAAGAATTTTCTATTTAAAAATAATTAATTATAAAGTATTTATAATAAATAAAATAGTATAATTAAAGACTTAAAAATTTAAATTTTAACTAGATCTAAAGATCTAGATAAACTATCTAATTAGATATAATTTCTAAAATATCTTTTAAATTTAGAATCTAATTATTAATACTATATATATTACTAGGGATATTATCTTTAATAAAAAAAAAGTATTTAATCTAAATAAGATCTAAATATAAAAAACTATTAAAGAGTAAACTTTAAAGGAAATTTAAAAGAGATTTTAATTAATACTTTAATCTTAATAAATTAATTAAGTAATAAAGCTAATCTAATAAAAAAATAAACTTAAGATAGAAAAAATAAGTTTTAAATAACTAATTAATAATCTAAATACTAATAGAGAACTATAGAAAGAGAAAGAGTTTATAGAAAATTATAAATATTTTATATATTATTTTATTTTTTTAGGAGTTTTTACTATATATAAAAAATAATATCCTAAGATCAGGCTATATATAATATAATCTATATAATTAGTTTTTAACTAAATTCTAATCTATATTTAATTTTTAATTCTATTTTTTTTACTTTTTATTATATAGCTAGCTAAGGTATAAATAATAATAACTCTAAAAACTCTAAGAAGAATTTATTAAGTATATAACTTAACTATAAGCTTTAAAGAGAAATACTTATTATTTATAATTAATTATAATATCTCTCTAAACTTATTATTATTAATTATTTCTTCTTATAACTTATTACTAACTATTTTTTATAATACTAATAATAGATATTTCTAATATAATTATCCCCTATAGCTAGAGCTTAATTATTATAAATAATCAGGTTCTTATATATATAATAATAGTTATTAGTAATAACTATTAGAATCTCTTTTTAAATATTAATTATTTAAGTTTATACTCTATTATAAGTTTATTTATAATAATAAAACTACTCTTTTATATATAAATCTAGTAATTATATCTACTAGAACTATTACTCTATTTTATAGCTAGTAAAAGTATAAAAATAAATTTAATTTTTAATAATATACTTATAGAGAACTATAATAATATTTCTTTAGTACTTAATAATTATTATAATCTAAGGTATTATATATAATACTAATAGATAATATACTAATTTAAATTAATTTAGATTAAAATAGCTTTTTAAATTAAATAAATATCTATTTTAATTAGTATTATTAAGTAAAAGAGAATTAAATAAAATAGAATTATTAGAAAGTTTATTAGATAGAAAAATTAAATTAAATAAAGTTAATTTAATAGTATTATATATTATAATAGATTAATTAGTTATTACTATAGAATTTTTAAGAGAAAAGTAATAGCTAATTATAAAGTTATTATATACTAATTCTAAATCTAAATCTTATATTATATAGGGATATATTACTTTATATCTTTTCTAATACTACTTAAAACTCTAGTTATAATTCTTCTAATAAATTTAATTAAATTAGAAAACTAGCTATAAAGTTTTAAATTTTTTAGAAATTTATTAATAGAACTTAACTAAGCTTTTTATACTATATCTCTAAATATACCTTTAGTAAAAAGCTATAATAAGATTTAAACTAAAGCTATATATAATAAATTTATATATAATAAATTAAAACTAAAGATTAAGATTTAAATCTCTTATAATCTCTTTATTCCCCCTGATTAAGCTTATTATAAAAAGTAATTATTAGTTATTTTTAATAAACTAAGAGATCTAAAAGAATATAAATTTAAAAGAGAGTTTAAATAAATTAAAATTAATTATTTAGAGAACTATATAGATAAATAAAAACTTAGATTAAGATTTTAAGATTTAATTTAAAGATTTAAAACTTATAAATCCTAAACTATATATAGAGATATACTTATAAGTTTAATAAGTATAGCTATCTTTAAAAATATAAAACTAGACTTATTATTTAAAAAGACTAATAATAGAAAGCTATTACTAAAGAAACCTATATTATAATATTAATAGATAAATTATTTTAAACTCTTCTAGTAATAGCTATAAGATTTAATCTTAAAATATTATAATTTAATATAGTAAATATATTTATAAATATTAATTTACTAGATAATATATTTATATAAATATTATCTGATTATAGGAAGTATAATAAGAAGTTATAAATCTTATTACTAAAGAAGATATTATATAATCTATAGATTATATCTTTTTTATAATAAATAGAGCTTAGATTAATTTTATAAAACTTAAACTTTAAATTTATTTTTTATAAGCTATATTATTATACTAAGTTAGGAATTCTCTTATTTTTCTATATAAATAATATTATTATTATATATAGAAAGAGTAAAGAAATAGCTATAAAAACTATAATAAAAGCTCTAAAGTAAAAATATAAATTAATAGATAGAAATAAGCTTTAATAGTTTCTTAGAATAGAGATTATTTAAAATTAAAATATATTATATTTATAAATAACTTAAACTCTATATCTAAAGAAAATCTATAGTTTATATATCTTAAATAGTAAGAATATAATATTTATAAATAAAATTAAACTCTTTCTATATAATAGAATTATAAATTAAAATACTATAAATTAGTATAAGTATATAATTAGATTAATACTATATATTATAATAATCTTAAGACTAGATATAGCTTTTATAATCTTTTAACTAATTAGATTTATAATTAATTCTAACTTATAATACTATAAAGTAGTTAACTATATTTTAAATTATCTAAATACTATTTATTATCTAGTTTTATAGTTTAGAGGAGAAAATAAATATAAGATTTATAATAATATCTTATTTACTAATAATATATTAGATTATAAGAGTTTATAAACTTATATAATAAAACTATTTAATAGTCTTATTAGATAGTAAGCTAATAAGTAAGATATAATTATAATATTAATTATAGAAATTAAATTACTATTATTAATATAAATAGCTAAAGAAGAGTTATTCTAATAAAAACTAATCTTAGAGCTAGGAATTAAGCTTAAGAAACCTAATCTATATTTTATATATAATAACTAATAGATAATTAGTATTCTCTAATAATTTCTTAAGAAATTAAAAATAAAATTAAAGTATATAAATATCTATAATTATTAGTTAAAAGAATATATTTAAAAAGAAACTATTTATATTTCTTATAAATAAAGTTTAAAATTAATTATAAATAGTTTAATAAAGCTTTTTTAAAAAGCTTAGTTTTAAAAAAACTATAGATAATTTAGATTAATTAAAATTAAAAAAAGAATTTATAAGAAAAAAAAATAAACTTAAGAAAATTCTAATAGAAAATATTTTTATAGAACTATAATAATAAAAGATATTTTATATATATAAATATTAAAAGTAGAAAAATAAAATAAATTTTAATTTAGATTTATTAAGCTATTAATATTAAAAAAAAGTAATTTAATCTTAGAACTAAAAGATCTAAATAAATAAAATAGAAAAATAAACTTTTTAAAAACTAAAAAATCTATTAAAATAATAAAACTAAGCTTATTTAATAGAGATAAATATCTCCCTTAGAAGGAAAAGTATTAGTATAGTATTTATATAGTATAACCTTAGTTATAATATAGTACTTATTCTTCTCTAAATAATATTTTATATATCCCTAATAAATATATTAAAAATAAGCTTAAAAATATAAAAATAAGAATATTTATAGAATTATTAGCTATAAGAGCTAGCTATTTACTCTTTTAAATATAGTTTAAGTAAAATAGAGCTATAGAAATAGCTCTAACTAGATTATAACTACTAACTTTAACTATAAAATAAATATAGAATAAAGAAAATAAAACTTATATTAGCTTATAAAAGCTACTTTTATAGTATTATAAATAATAGCTTATAAGAGAGTTTCTATTTTTATTTATATAGTTTTAATAGATACTATAAGAGAGATCTATAAAAACTAATAATAAATACCTTTTATAAGGAATTATCTATAGCTCTAGAGTACTATAAAATAATTAAATAATACTTAAAATATAAAATTAAAAAGTAAACTTATTTAATAAAGACTATATATTTAGTTTTAAAAGTATTCTTATACTCTTAGTAGTAATAGTAAGACTTTTCCTACTTTTTCTTTTTCTCCTTCTATTAGATCTTCTTAGTAATAGTAATATAAGAGATAGAATATATTTTATTAATACTAAATTAGCTTTTAGAAATATAAAACCTAGATTTAAAAATACTTATATAGAAAGAGAAATAGTACTAGATATAGTAAATTTAATTTAATCTATTATAATTATTAATTATTATTTAAAATTATTAGAAAAAATTAGTAAATAAAAATAGAAATAAACTTATAATTTATAAGAAAGAGAGAGAGAGTAAGAAAATTAATTCCTAATATAATATTAACTAACTACTAAATACTAAAGAAATTATAATATAAAAATTATACTAAAGAAGAATATTTATAAATTTATAAATAACTAAGAAAAAAATAAAATCTTATAGAATATTTAAAATTTAAATATTTATTTAAATATTATTTTATATTTTTCTCTATATAGAATATATTAAGAATTATACTTAATAGAAGTTCTTATTTTATAACTTATTTTTATAATTATAAACTTATTTAAACTATATAATAATAAAAGTATTAATTAAATATATTATTAAACTAGTTAAAGAAAGTATATATAAATAGAAATATACTTTTAAAAATATAAATAATAAAATAATCTAATAAAAGAAAAGTAATTTATAAAGTAAAGTAGTAATTTATACTAATTTATATATATAAAAAATTACTTAAAATAATAAGTATAATAAATTTAAGTATTATTTTAATATTATAAGTTTTATCTATTTAAACCTAATTTTAAATAACTTATTTAAACTTTTATTTAATATAATAATTTAATACTATAGTATAGATAAATAAATCTATACTATTATATTTAATTTAATATTATAAACTAGATAAATAAATTAGATCTAGAGGAATATATTAGAATTATTATATTATATAATATAATATACTTAGTTATATTAAAACTAGTTTAATATAAATATATCTCTTTTCTTAAATTAAAAGAGTATTAGACTTAAAGAAGAAATATATAGTAATTTAGATATTTATTCCCTCTAGAAGTACTAGAGATATATAACTTAACTAAATATAATAATATAATTCTGTATAATCTACTGTATAAAATCCAACAGGTCTTGCCAGAGGTTCTCTCTGTATATAATAATACTCTTATTAGGACTTTCCAACTCGCTCTTATTATAAGCTGCCTTAATATCTTGGGCGCTATGGGTATTAAGTGGAAGAGTATTAAAGGGAAAGAAATTGCTCAAGGCGGAGCTTAATTTGGAACATGCCCAAGTATAATATTATATCCTAGCTGTTACTATATATTAGGAAACTAGAATATAACAATTAGGTAACTTATACTGAACAGAGGTCTAGGGTAGATTAGGATTAAACTAATCAGAGTATTATTCTAAGTAGTATAATTAGATTATTATAAACTATATAATATAAGTTATTATTAATATATAAATATTATAAAGCTAGTAATAATAGATATATAGATAATTATATTAATAATTACTAAAAGAGTATTTCTATCTAATAAAATAAATATATATATATACTAATTATAAAGTATAAGAAGTATATTATTTCTAATAATCTATTTATATTTTATAATAGAAGTATAATACTTCTATTACTTTTATTCTTAAGCTATAGAGTATATATAATTATATAGTTTGAAATAGAGGTTTTTATTTATAATATAATACTCTCTCTCTATTAGTTTTATTCTTAAGATTCTATATAATTTAATATATTTTCTTTCTCTTTTTTATATATAATAGCTATATTATAATATTTATAATATCTAACTATATTTAAAAACTAATATATTCTAAGATTTATAAATAGATTCTATTTATTACTATTATTTAAATATTTAGTTTATTAGCTAATATACTATATACTTTATATTTTAAAGTAAAAAAAGAGTATTTTATTCTTCTAAATAGAAAATTATCTTAATATAATAAGTATATATAAAATAGTTATTATTATAACAGAGTATTAGTTATATCTAATTATAAACTTCTTATATTTTCTTTTCTATTTATATTTTACTTCTAACTTTATCTTAGTAGAAAAATTAATAATATAGTAAAAGAAGTTTATCTAAAAGAAATCTAATATAGATAAGAAGATTTTTCTTCTATATTAATAAATAATTTAACTCTAGAGTAATCTTTCTATAGCCCTAGGGTATATATAATATATTTATAAAGTATAGGGGTATATTAAAAGTAAGATATAATAAGAGATTTAATATAGTTTTTAAGAGCTTAATAAAAAGAATTAGTTATTTTTAAATCAGGCTTTTAATTTTCTTAATACTTCTAAATAATATAATCTAAAGGAGATCTAATTTTTAGAAATTACTTTTAAAATAAATTTAGATTTTAAAAAGAATTTTTCTAATTTATTCTCTCTTTTTCTTTCTAATAAAATTAATAAATTAAATATTAGTACTTCTTTAGATATTTAATAGGTTTCTATATATTATTATTTAATATATAATTCTGGCCTTAGTTTTAAAAATAATATATAGTAATTTTTATAATTAGCTATTACTTTTCTCTTAAAGATTTTATAGTAATAACTAATTAATTTATTATAATTCCAGATACTATTAAATTAACTTTATTTAATTTAATTTTTTTATCTAATAAACTTTCTAATAATTCTATTCTATTTAAATCTTTTCTATCTAATAATACTAATTAAAATAAATATTTATTTAATTTAAAAAGCTATTTTAATTTAAATTAACTTAAGCTAATATATTATCTACTAGTAACTAATACTATATATAGTATATTAAATTATAATAATTATTAAATACTAAAGGAATATTATTATAGTTTTCTATAAGTATATTAAATATTAGATTTATTTATATATCTTTATATTAATTAGCTATTAGATAAAGTAATAATCCTAGTAAATATAACTACTAGATCTATATATAAAAGAATAGCTTTATTATTATAAATAAATCTATAATAAAATATAAGTTTAAATAATTAATATTTAATAAGAGATTCTAATAGTTATTACTAATAACTATTATTATATATATAAGAATCTAGTTATTTATAATAACTAGGCTCTAGCTATAGGAGATAATTATATTAGAGATATTTATTATTATTATTATAAGAGATAGTTAGTAATAAGTTATAAGGAGAGATAGTTAGTAATAATAAACTTAGGAAGATATTATAGTTAATTATAAATAATAAGTATTCCCCTTTAGAATTTATAGCTAAGTTATATACTTAATAAGCTCTTCTTAGAGTTTTTAGAATTACTATTATCTATATTTTAGCTAGCTATATAATAAAAAGTAAAAAAAAATAGAATTAAAAATTAAATATAAATTAGAACTTAGTTAAAAACTAATTATATAGATTATATTATATATAGCCTGATCTTAGAATATTATCTTTTATATATAGTAAAAACCTCTAAAAAAATATAAAAATCTAGTTATTTATAATAACTAGATTCTAGCTATAGAGAATAATTATATTAAAGGTATTTATTATTACTATTATAAAAGATATTTAATAATAAGTTATAAAAAGAGATAGTTAGTAATAATAAGCTTAGAGAGATATTATAGTTAATTATAAATAATAAGTATCTCTCTTTAGAATCTATAGCTAAGCTATATACTTAATAAGTTCTTTTTAGAGTTTTTAGAGTTACTATTATTTATATCTTAGCTAATTATATAATAAAAAGTAAAAAAAAATAGAATTAAAGATTAAATATAGATTAAAACTTAGTTAAAAACTAATTATATAGATTATATTATATATAGTTTAATCTTAGAATATTACTCTTTATATATAGTAAAAATCTCTAAAAAAATATATTATTATTTTTATTATAATCTTTTTATTTTATTAAATAAAATATTTATTTATTTCTAATTTCTTTTTTTAAAATTCTTTCTAATTTATATTTTTCCTTATAAAATTTAATTAGATAATTCTAA
Organism: Clonostachys sp. G952; assembly: GCA_027569935.1. NCBI lineage: Eukaryota > Fungi > Ascomycota > Sordariomycetes > Hypocreales > Bionectriaceae > Clonostachys > Clonostachys sp. G952. The sequence continues at coordinate 340 of JAPDLB010000115.1, read as the reverse complement.
TTTAGAGTATTTTCTAATACTTTTTTAAATAATAAAATATAAAAAACTAGATAAATATATATTATATCTAGTAATAAGAGTTTATAATTAATATCTAATTTTTTTTAAGATTTTAAATAGTTTAAGTTTTTTATAATTTAATTTATTATTTAGTTTTATATATATAATATAAAATTTAATCTTAGAATTAGTATATAATAATTTTATAATTAATTATTATTTTTCTTTTAAAGATTCTATAATAATAACTAATTAATCTATTATAATATTAAATACTATTAAATTAATTTTATTTAATTTAACTTTTCTATCTAATAAACTTTCTAATAATTCTATTCTA
>JAPDLB010000114.1:0-47102 GCA_027569935.1 Clonostachys sp. G952 | reverse complement strand
ATATAGGGTAGGTATTTTTAGAATTACTTATTCTTAATAGACTTTAATAAAATATAATAAAAATATTTTTCTATTTTTTTCTTTTTAAGTATATTCTAACCCTAAGGTATTATTCTATATATGAGTACGCTACCCTGTGTCAGCGGTTAGCGGTTAGCCCTTTCATACTACTGTATAACCTACTATAAGCGGATTTATATAGGTTTACCTACTTACTCTTTAAACCTTCTTACTTATCTTTCTTTTAGTACTACTATACTTCTACTAGGAGCTAAAAATACAGGCTTAATATCTCTTTTATCTTAACTCTCTATAGCTTTCTAATAGACCTACTTTTTAACTTAGCTATTTAACTCTTTTACCCTCTAACTCCCTTTAGTTTATTTTATTTTTATTTTTTTTTCCTATTTTTTTTTTAAACTCTTCTTTTTTTTTAGTAAACCCTAACTCTATAATTCTTCCTCTATCTCTCTCTCCTAAACTAACTCTTTTCTAAATTAATTTAACTCTCTTTTAAACTAATCCCTCTCCTAAACTAATCCCTCTCCTAAACTAATCCCTCTTCTAAACTAATCCCTCTTCTAAACTAATCCCTCTCCTAAACTAATCCCTCTTCTAAATTAATCCCTCTCCTAAACTAATCCTTCTTCTAAATTAATCTAACCCTCTTTAAACTATTCCTCTCCTAAACTACTTCTCTCTTTCTTCTAAACTATCTCTCTCTCTTTTTTAATCTAACTTTTACTCTCTCTTTTAATCTTACCCTTACTTTCTTCTAAAAATTATATCTTACTCTCTCTATATAACTCTAACCTATTCTAATTTAATCTTTTAATAAATATATCTATTTTTATTCTCTTTTTATTCTTTATATTTACTCTAAAATAAATACTTTTAATTTATTTTTATATAATATATTTAATCTTTTTAATTTTATTTTAATTATTCTCTAAACCTTATTTTAACTTAACTTTATATTTCTAACTTTATTATTTCTAACTCTTTTTATATTTTATATTATACTCTTTTATACTTTTTTACTCTTTACTTTTCTCTCTCTCTTATTTTAATCTTTTACTCTATTATTCTTTAACCCTAAACTCTTAACTTTTAATATATATATATATCTTAAACCTAAGTATAATAGTTTAATATAAGAATTAGTAATAATATAGTATAAATTAAATATAATATATAAAAATTAAAGTATATCTAGTAACTCTATATTCTAATAACTCTTTATTTTAATTATTTACTCTAATCCTATATTTAAATATCTTACTCTAATTCTAATTTTAACTAATTAATCTTAGCTTTTAATAGTAAATAATATACTATAACTATAACTTAGATATAAAATATATATATTTAGTAGTTTTTCCTTAAATATACTTTATAGTATCTTCTTCTCTTACTTTACTATAATTTAAAACTTATATTATTATTTATATTAGTTTATCTATTTACTTATCTATAACTCTCTACTTTATAGAATAGTTAATTTTATATTTAATCTATAATCTTTATATCTATCTATCTATTTATACTATAAAAATATCTTTATTATAATATCTATATCTATTTTATATTTTTATATATCTCCTAAATAACTACTTTCTATAAAGTATATATATTTATTCCTCTTTTCTTATAAAACTACTTTTTAACCCCTAGCTATTAATAAAATACTTACTTATCTATTATATTAATTCTAAACTTAGTTCTTACTATATCTCTAATATACTAGCTCCTTAGCTCTATTAATACTACTAGTAATATTTTATCCTTATATATATATCTACCCTCTTTATTCTATATCTTCTTATACTAGTCTAATAGTAGTTTATATATAAAGTAGTATAATAGCTCTTTAAACCTAATCTCCTTATATATAGTATTATACTCTTTCTCTACTACTATCTTATACTACTATCTAGCTTTCTTATATTATAGTTAATCTAGAACCTCCCCTAGCTCTAGTTCCTTCTAATAATATTAAATATAATATACTAAATACTTATTAGTAATATTATCTAGCTACTAGAAAAGTATTCTAATCTATATATCCTCCTCCTTACTAAATACTTTCTAAATTATTCTACCCTTTATTATATTATTACTCTTACTTTCCTTTCTCTAACTAGTCTTACTAATAATCTCCTCTTTAATCTCTCTCTCTGTTTTATATTTACTCTTACTATTATTATTATCCTATCTAAGTAATATATATTAATTATAAAACTTAGCTCTATCTATACCCTTATATATCTCTCCTACTGCTCTATCTATAAATATTAAAATTATAGCCTTTTAATATTCTAGTATTAATATAAATATCTCTATCTATATCTAATTAATATTATCTATAAAGCTTTAATACTAATTCTCTTATTATACCTATCTATTATATATAATTATAAATTAAACTATCTTATCTATTTAATACCCTCCTTAGCTAGTCTACTATATAAAATTAATAAGCTTATATAGCTTTACTATATAAACTATAGCTATAATTCCCTTAATATTAATATCTATCCCTAGCCTAGTTATTATTATAATCTAATAGCTTACCTTCTATCTATATTATCTATACCTTATAATACTCCTCTTTACTTATACTACTATAATAAAACCTATAGCTAATCTTATTAGCTATTACTTTATATTAACTCTTAGATTAGTAGTATATAACTCCCTTCTAATAACCTATTATTTCTCTATCTAATTATTTAACTACTTTAACTATATAATCCTTAATAGCTCTATATTCAGATTTAACCTACTAGACCTTATAATAGTAATTCAGCTTTATAATCTAATCCTATATTATAATTACTAATTTTACTAATATCTTATTCTAGAATTAATCCTCTAGTATAATAGATAGTATTACTATAAGTAGTATAATTAGATAGCTAAACTAGTATAAACCTACTAATTTACTAAGTTTAATCTAGTAACTAATATCTATAATAATAGTATAATATTTATTAATAAATATCTACTATAGTAGCTCTATATATACCAGTCTATTAATATATCTAGAAAACTTAGTACTTAATATAATATTAGTACTAATAATAATTAAATATACTATCTATAATATACCCTCTTATCCTGAATTTATTAATAATCTATATTAGATATAGTTAATCTCTATATTTATTACTTATCTGATTAAGTTATCTATTAGTATAATAAATAGTATAGCTATAATACTTATATCTATATTCTCTATTATAGCTAGTAGTATAAATAATATACTCTTATTTACTCCTACTAGCAGTATATTAATTACTATCTGATCTACTTTAAATACTATAATTAATTATATACTCTTAGCTTATTTATTAGATTATTAAGTTATCTTTAGTCTAAGTAGTTTTTATAGCCTATTTATTATCTCCTTCTCTATTTTCTTCCTCTTCTAAGCTAGTTCTCCCTTATAAATAGTTTTTCTTTACTTATAGCTAGTAGTTATTTAATCCGAACTAATATTCCTTTATTACTATTACTACTCAGTCTCTTAACTATTTAACTTATACTTCTATCCCTTTTTCTCTTTTTCTTCTTCTTTTTCTATACTACTACTTCTATTTAGAAATTAATACTATAGCTTACTAATCTTCTTAAATATTATAATTATCTCTAGTTATAGCTTATCTGGAAATCTAATATATATAGTATAATACTATCTTATAATATATATTCTATATATTAACTATAGATCCTATATAATATTCTAGCTTTCTCTATAGTTAACTAGCTTATTTATAATTAGATTAATCTTAATATTATTATTCTTATCCTTATCCTCTATCTTACTCTCTAGCTACCTTATAATAAGCTTTTAAATCTTCTATTCTATTTTAATTATAACTACTTAATATTATTCTACCCTAAGCTTTATCCCTATCCTGGTTTATATAATATAGGAAAGCTTCCTACTAAGCTAATTAGTTTTCTATACTATTAAGCTATTATCTCTCTATATATACTTAAGTTACTCTCTATATAGCTCTATAAGCTAATACTCCTACTATAGTACTCTCTTAGCTAGAAACAGCTAAGTAATATATATTATAATTATCTATCTAATCCAGTTAGGGATAAACTATACTATCTTCTAACTATTATTATAAATTACCTTTATCTTATCTTAGTCTATTATAATTATAATCTACCTATCTATTATAAATATATTCCAGATTAATTACTATAAATTATAGTACTATAGTATTATAATTTCTAATCTCTTTCCTAGAAGCTCTCTTTATATATATATAAGTATAAATAGTATCTCTTATAGTAGCTATAAGTTTTAAAACTACTTCTTAACCCCTTATTACTTCTATTAGTTCTATATAGTATTCTATATTAATACTTCTATTAGCTATATTACTTTTACTAGCCCAGACTCTAGCTAGTTATTCTTCAGATTACTTATAAATAATTAACCTGCTCTAAGCTATATTATATTATTAATAATTTACCCTATATTAACCTTTTAATAGACTATCTATTATACCCCCCCTAAACAGTCTATCTAGTAGCTTCTCTATCTCTATAACCTCTTTATATAGTATATAAGTAAAATCCTTAATACTAATATACTTACCTATATAGAATATTACCTCTCTATTATTAGATTATTATATTAATAGCTACCCTCCTATCTTCTATTAGTATCCTTTTCTATATACTATCTATCTAATAATTATACTTATAATAGTATAAGTTCTTATATATATCTATAATATATACTACTTCTGAAATATAAGTATAGTCTTAATCTAACCTTATCCTAATCTAGTAGCTAATTCTTAAATATAGTCTCTAAAAAAAACAGCTAGATCTATTATAGTATAGTAGCTAGTATACTAATATATAAATATAGTTTAATATACCCTACTAGTTATTATTTAATACTAAGTAATATATAGAAGTATAATAGTAAATTTATATATATATTTCTACTAATATAAGTTTTAATTAAAACTATAATAAAATTAAATATAGCTTAATCTAGCTTACTATATAGTAAATTAATTATACCTTTACCTTCTCTCTTATTCTTATTATTATTATTACTATTTTTATCTTTATTCTTACTATTAGCTTCTCTCTCCCTACTACTATAGAATCTGCTATTATAACTACTTAGAACTCTATTTTCTTTAAGCTCTTCTATAATATTATATAATAAGCTCTACTACTTATTTATAAAGCAGATAGCTTAGTATTTAAATACTTTCTTATACCTGATATTATATACCTTCTAGTAGAAGCTTAAGTAATAATAACTAACTAATCTATACTTACTTATTAATACTTCCTTATCTTTATAGCTAAATAGTATACTAATCAGGCTTATTAATATAATACTAGTAAGCTATTATAGTATCTTAGTTAGTATATTATTAAGTTACTAGTAGTAGTATTTTACCTTATAATTAAAGCTCTATATAAGTTAGCCTAGTAATAGTTATTTATAGATTACTTCTTTATCTTCTTATCTCTAAGCCTATCTATCTATTACTACTCTTACTTATAGCTATTTAGCTATATTATAAATACTAGCTAAATCCTAGAACCTAAAGTACTATATCTAGCTAAGCCTCTTTATCTATACTAAATCCTAGTTAATATCTTCTTCTAAGTTATCTTTCTATAGTTACTTAGTATCTTTATCTTTTAATTAAGTCTAATTTATAGTAATAATCTTATCTATAGTACTCTAACTTCTAATCTTAGCTATATTAGCTATATTAGTCTAGCTATTAATATTATTATTATCTTAAATAATCTAGTAATATATATAATTTCTCCCTCCTATCTATATCTATAGTTATATTTTAATCTATTACTTCTCTACTATATTATACCCTATCTCTCTCTAATAGCAGATAATATTATTAAGGATTAAAGTAGAATTACTACTAGATAATAGCTAGAGTTATTTCTATTATTTTAGAATTAAGTAGCTATAAGGAACTATAGTTTACTAGAGAAGCTTATAGTATCTTTACTATAAAGAAGAGATTAGTAAATATATCTATTCAGAGTAAATTATATACTATTATATCCCCTATTTATTACTTATCCTTAAGCTACTATAATTAACTCTCTAGTATAAGTATTACTTTATTATTAAAATAACTAATAGTAGTAGATATAATTATTTTATAATTACCTGGGTAAATTTTAATATCCTTATATCTATATACTTATTACTTTTTAGTATCTATTAAAGTTATTACTTATTCTTTAGTATTCTTTATAGTAGTAAAAACTTTAACTAAAACTATACTATCTATATTCTTAATAGAGGAATAGCTATATATAAGATACTAATTAAAGTAAAAGTAAATAAAGTATAACTTAGTATAAACTTTATTATTATATTACTTAGAAGAACTATAGTAAAACTTAGTTAATAGCTATAAAAGAATATTAGAGTACTTTTCTAGTATACTACTTAATTTATTTACTAATAGCTTTAATATTATCTAAAGCCTATACTAAATCCTTATATTCTTCTTCTATTTACTTAATAAGTTAATTCTTAGTATAATCTATAATATTTATATTAAAGTTAGAAGAACTAATAATAATAATTTTTAAGAATATAGTAGTATATAGTAATCTACTAAATACTAATAAATATATATTAGTATAATAGAGATATATATCTTAATACTTAATACTCTCTTAGGTATTTAAGTACTTATTAATACTATTATAGAGATTATATATAATAATAAAGACTTAGCTTATAACCCTATAATATATACAGGGTTAGTTATATATATAAAGTTTAATATATATTAATTATAGTAGTAGTTATAATCTCCCTCCCCTACTAATAGTAAAGATCAGAACTATTATTTTAAAAAGAAATATAGTTTAACCTGATAGTATTATATATATCTAGAATATAAATATAAGTTAGTATAGAAAGGTATATTTTAGAAAAGTAATCTTAAAAGGTATATATAAATATAATATAGAGTATAAAACCCTAGGCTATATTATAGTAATAGCTAGCTAATAAAACCTTATAAATTAAGATATTATTATATATATAGTTTACTATATAGTCTCTTTATATTAAGAAGATAGGTTATAGATAGTAGGTTACTATAAAATTATATATATTATAAGAATATAAAATTAAATATATTATAAGGAACTAAGCTAGTCCTCTGTATAATAAGCTCTTCTTTACCTTCTTCCTAGTTCTTTTCTCTTTTACTTTCTCCTATAGCTCTACTATATATATAAATACCTAGTAAATATTTATTATATCTACTCCAGCTTATAATATCCTCCTACTTATCTATCTCTATACCTATTTATTTCTCTCCTTTATAGATATATTATTACTTATAATCCCCTTAAATCTAAGCCTTTTATATAGTATATTAGTATTATTAAATATATAAGTTCCTATATAGGTAATTATAGAAATAATTACCCTCTTATACTAATACTTTTATCTATCTATTTTCTACTATCCCCCCTCTACTATATCTTCCTCCTAGCTATTATATAGCTCCTATAGTATAAAGTAGCCTAAGTAGTATCTGAACTTCTCTATAATTTTATCCTACTATAGGAACCTATATATTTTAATAGTAACCTTAAGAGCTACTTTCTATTACTAATCTATATTTAATATTCTACTATACTTAACCCTAGAATATATCTAATTCTTAAACCCTCTAGATTAATAGAAGATATAGCTATTAAGATATTACTCCCTTAGCTTTTACTAAAACTCTCTAAACTCCTCTTACTTCTTAATACTATAACTAATTACTTAACCTCTAGCTATCTATATATCTAACTCTTATATCTATATATCTATCTCCTTATTATCTTCAGATATATCTATATTAATAACTTTATATTATATCTAGTAGATATTATATAACTTCTCCCTTTCTTTATAGTTATTCTGATTTATCTATTTATTTATAATAGAATCTATAATTATATAGTAGTATACTTATCTATTAATATAATTATTAGTAATAGTATCTTCTACTATAAAATACTATACTCTTTTTAGTATATATTTTAAATTTACTTAGATAATAATAGCTTTACTCTACTATTTATCTTAGCTAGCTTATCTATTCTACTATATATAATCTATTATCTTAATAAGTATTTTAATATATAGAACTATCTAGATATTAGATATATTAATACTAAGTCTGAGAGTATTTATTACTATAATTACTCTTCTATTACTATACTAATCTTACTTTAATCTGCTTATCTATACTTATAGCCTCTCTATCTTACTATTCTATATATTAATCTCTTAGTAGTAAGTATTATACTCTAACTCTTCTACTATAGCTTTAGTAGCTTCTACCTGCTAATAGTAAATAATAATCTTAGCAGGCTATAGATACTCTACTAATTTTTAATTAATAAGCTCTCTTACTATAAAAGTAATTACTACTATTATATCCTTAGTACTTACTATAGGGAAAGATCTTATACTATATATAATATTAATTTATATAGTTCTTATCTAAATTATAATAATATCCTCTTACTTTATATTTATAAGATTAAATAGTATATTCTTATAGATAGATAGAAGTATTATAGTAAGATAGATTATTTATATACTAATTAATACTAAGCTTTCTAACTCCTATAGTTTAGATTAGAATACTCTTATACCCTTAAGAATAGTATAGCTCTTATTAATAATAAATCAGTCTAGTTATATTATAACCTATAGTAACTTAATATAGTTCTAAAACTACTTTATTATTACTAACTCTAGTATTATAAATATAATTAAGATATTACCTAGAATCTAATTACTTCTTTACTTAGTATAGAATATATTTAATTTCTTATACTAATCTATTATATTACCCTAGAGAGATATAAGTAGTACTATAACTATAGTAACTCTACTAGAGTAACTAGTAGCTAATAATATAAAGCAGAGGCTTTTACTAGTATTAATCCCTATTACTATTATAATTAAGCTTATATTTATTATAATTAACTTAATTATATCCTACTGCTTACTCTGGAAATAGGTCTAATCTCTATATAAATAAAATAGTTTATAGTTAATATTAATCTATTATAAAGTCTTTTATTATCTGAGCTAGAGCTTCTATATAGCCTTATAGTATAATAATAGATTCTTCTACTTATACTCTAGCTTAAGTATATTACTAAACCCTTAGATAATAAATAGAAACCTAAGAAGTTAATACTATTCTTAGCTAATATATTAGAATTAAATATAATACTTATTAGTCTTAAAGTAATCTTTAGTAATAAGCTACCTATAGACTAAGCCTATAATTAGGGATCTATATCTAGTTTAGATATCCTATAGGCTATCTTTATTACCCTTATTATTACTACTGCTTCTATAGCTTTTATCTATCTCTCTAATAAGAGTAGAATAAGCTATATTTATATTCCTAAAATACTACTATATAAATATAATAGAAAGATATCTCTAACTACTAATTATTATTCCTTTCTTATACCCTAATCAGCTTATTCTTTATAAGATATAGATTATTTATACTAATATCTAATATTACCTAGGGCCTAACTTATATACTTTATATAGTATAGGTTCTTATATTATAATTTAGTTATCTCTAGCTTTTTTACCTTCTAGATTATATCTATTCTTATAATTACTAGTATTATTATTTAAAGTCTTCTCTATTACCCAGAGATTAATACTAAACTTATATATATTCTATATATTAGCTTATACTTCCTCTTAGTATAATAATATAAGCTAAAGATAATAAACTACTAGTATACTTACTTCCTAGAATAGGAACTAATAGATAATTTTAAAATACTTAGTTTTTAAGAATTCTTTATAGTATCTAGTAATAAGTATAATAAGACTATAGTCTATTAAGATATTCTATACCCTACTATTTATTATATTATAATACTATAGAGTAAGTAGCTTAAGTACTCTTACTAGCTATCTACTAGTAAGATAAATAATAAATAAGAGAATCTTAAGAAACTCCTCTAAGTTTATATTATACTATAATATAGTTTTCTTATAGAGCTTAATCTAAATATCTAAGTTAGATTATACCTATTCTCCCTAAAGCTTATTATCTTTCTATATCTTTTAAAAGAGCTAATCTTTACTTATAAGATTAAACTAGAAGAGTACTTCTATAAATAAATAGTCTATAGTAGTATTAGTAGTATTATTAATAAGGTTATTCTATAGGATCTTAGATAGCCTAATCTCAGCAGGTAGTTAGTTCTTAAATTTCTAATAGAAGAGTAACTTTATATAGAGTAATAATTTAGCCTAATATAAAGTAGCCTAGAGTATTAACTAGATACTAAGAATATTAACCCGAAGACTCTTATAGATAGTATTATCCTAGTCCTAGCTTATTAAACCCTCTATAGCTCTATTACTATCTATTACTATACTATAATTATAAAGTTACAGAATAAATTATATTAGTATAGTATTCTAGCCTTAATTACTCCTAACTATAAACTAGTATATTATATTAAATATAAGCTTAAAGTAGCTCAGACTATTCTTCTCTATATTCTCTTTACTCTAATCTTACTTTCTTTTCTACTAAATTAATTTAGCTCTCTTATTAATAATATACTTAATAAGTAAAAGATAGGAGATTACTATAATACTAGAGAGTTTAGATATAAAATTACTATATATCTTCTATACTTTATTACTATAGATACTTAGGACTATTAAGAAGCTAATAAGAATACTCTAATATTTAGTAGTTTTAGTAAAATAGTTAAGAATATAGATATAGAGCTCTAATATAGTCTTTTTAAGTAGGGCTTATAGCTTAGCTACTTATAATACCTTAATATTACTATTATTCTCTTCTAATATATCTATTAGATTATCTATATACTATATTATCCTATTATATACTATAGACTACTATTAGCTAAACTTAAAGGGTAGTTAATAAATTATATTCTTAAAAGCTATATATTAAATAATATAAGTAAATAGCTATAGATATATTATAATATACCTCTTCTAAATTACTAGCTTAAACCTAAAGTAAAAGAATATACTATACTTCTTATTAAGCTCTTTTTAATTAATCTTAAATAATATATTCTATAATATAATATTCAGCTTTATAGTAGTTATAGTCTAGCAGATAAGGTATCTAATAGTAAGATATATATACTAGAGCTTAGTATTATTACTATCCTTCTTAGAATTAATAATATAGTTAAGTAAAATAAGATCCTATAGAAACTTCTTTTTTTTATTAAAGTTCTTAAGATAAGTAGTTACCCCTAGGTAATAGAGCTATATATTCAGATATATAAGATTACCCTACTCTTTAATATATTTAGTCTCTTATTTCTAAATAGATTTAGCTTTAGATTAGAATAATTCTAATACTTACTGAATATTTTCCTCTACTCTCTACTTCTTAGCCTCTAAATCTTTAAGATCTTAATCTCTAGTAATCTTAAAGTATTTACTATAGGGACCCTTAGTAAAGAGCTACTAATAGAAAATCCTATCTCTTTATAGTATACTTATCTACTCCTCCTTAGCTTAAGTAGCTAATTAATAGCTAGTTTTAAGCTTCTGATCCTATTTATAAACCTCTTTAAGATAATATTAGTTTCTTTTTAATATAGGCCCTATAAAATAGTAGCTTAGTATAAAGATATATTAAAACCCCCCAGACTTTAGTTTTCTAAGTACTTTAATTAGTATAATATTATTAGATAGGAATAGAATATTATTAATTCTATCTTATTTATATATAATATTAAGTATAACTACTTACTACTATACTAGCTTAATCTGAGCTTTAAGTAATTTATAGAGTAGTACCTATAGATATAATTTAATCCTATAGCTAATAATAATTATCTTATAAGTATAATAGCTAAGAATCTAAAGATCTAGTAAATAAGTAAAGTATTCTATTAATAAAATACTTCTATATAGAATCTTAAAATACTTATATCTAGTAGAATATTTATTACTTCTTTATACCCCCTTTATACTTCTCCTATATCTTATCTTACTTTATTTAGTTTAATAAATATAAATAAATATAAATATAGCTACTATAGTTACTATATCTTATATTATACTCTGATTTATTAGTCTATATATACCTCCCCTATTACCTACTGAATATATAAATTCAGGATTATAATAAAATTAAATATAGCTCTATAAATACTATAAATTAAGAGTAAATATATATATAATTAGTATTATATACTTAAGGTTAGTATATTTACTAAGCTTTAGACCTCCTAGATCTCTAATTATTAGGATATAGCTAATTAATACCTACTCTATAGATTAATTAATAGTTACCCTATATTATACTAGTATATTTTAGTTTCCTATCTAAATTTAATTAATATCTACTAGATATCGCTATATATAGTCTCAGGGCTATATAGTTTCCTTCGCTTTGCCAGAATTCGGGTAGATCAGAGGCAGGAAGGTAAGCATACCACTTATCCAACTTCTCAGATTGAACTTTTAATAAGGCCTCGTATTTATTGAGCGAAAGCCTGTTTTCAAGGTCTGTGGTTCTAGCAGTTGCAGGAAGTAACACACCATCAGTTTTAGTCGAAGGATTGTTATCCTTACAGTCGTCCCAGGATGAAACGATCGCCGCGTTGTTAAGGCGATATAATTCGCAAAGAATCAGAAGGACAGCTGCCCTTTAATAATTAGTCGTTTCTAGAACAGCTCCCAGTCGAGGTTGTAGTGAGAGCGTACCATACTTCCTATGAAAATCAGGGGTACTAAAATAAGCCCTCCTCCACCAGTTTTGCATCTCAATCTCAACCCAAGCTGCTAACAGCTCAGCCCTATCACAAATCACCCAGTCCGGGTAGCTTTATATCAAATTCTTCGTACCTTCAGAATGAAGGCAGAACTCCTGGAAATTACCCATCGACGATTCCAAGTAGCAAAAGAGAATCAGCACCGCTAGGCTGAGGGTCGGATTGGCATTAAAGTCCTGGTGACTCCACCACGCCATCTTGCGCATCACAGCGCCATAGTACTCATAACTAAGGGACTCGTGGCCAGCATCTGGCCGAAAGCACAGCCCTGGTATGCTTGAATTATTAAACAGCTTTCTTTGTAGTAGTGTTCGACTCAGACGACAAGCCGAAAAGGCGACAATCATATCTGTGATTAGTAGCGACGGGCCCTGGCGAGTCTCCAACTGATGGAATACTGAGTGCAGCACTGGAAGACACTTTTTACTCCAGACATCCTTATAGAACGTGACGGGGTATACGGGGTCTCGATGTAGCAGGACGTTCGGGGGTATATATAAGCCTGTCACATCGTTGCACTCATTCTGGAGGTCAGCTAAGTAAACGGTCGAGTTAGAAAGATCAAGGGATATTTCCACGATATCCCGGGACTTCAATATAGTATTAAAGTCGGCTGGGGCCTCACTATCCAACAAGTACCAGCTGGTATCTGAGGGAGCACTATATTCTTAAAAGACCCAGCTAAGAAAATCATCCGGGTTCCCTTCGGTAGTCGTCGCTTGCGAACCCATAGTTAGAGTCCAGAAGCACATATTATTTACTGGTAGAATTTGGTTTTCTACTAAACTAGCACATATTGCTGCAGAATTGTCCACTGACCGGGCGCCGTAATTAACTATCGGTTAGTTAGGAAGGCCCTGGTTAAAAAGAGAGTCGTTAGCTAAGATATTAAGACTAGGAGCTTTTGCTTTGTTTAATTCACCTTGATTCTTATACTAGCGTTTAACCCTATTCGAAGGGCATAGAAGGATGCGGAACTCTAGCTTTGGTAAGAATTACTGGCAAGATCTGCCGAGCCTCGTACAGGTGCCACAAGAAGGCTTCTTCTCATCGCACTATAGTATTTTTAGCCCTATAGCACTTTTTTACGAATTCAAATTAAGTATGCCCAACCTTTATACGTCTCTTCCTACAGCCTCTACATCCTGTACGGGTGCGGATGATATTTATCTTTTTCAGGCGGGGCGGGGCCAGTTTGTACATCTTATAAGCTTTAGAAAGGTTGGAGCTTCAATTGGATATATGCGCGGTTTGGCTGAGCATAATGATTATAGGTGGTGTATATATATAAATAGATATTAAGAAGTAGAAAGGGACGTTGTTCATGAGCTAGGAAGGAAGGAATTTAATGTTCAGATCTCTGGTCGATGGGAGCCCAGGACCATCTATTAATCCGGGTTTGGTAGGCTTAAGGTGCCTAACACTTGTTAGACTATCGGGTCAGGATTGCAGGGATATGTGGGTCTTCCGGGTCTTCCGGGGAGGTCTTATCTGTAGCTATCTGCATTAGTTCTAAATATAGCTAGTATAGTCATATGATATATCTTTCTTATATAATAAGGTGCTTTTCATTAGAATAGGCCTTGGTTCTTTAGTCAGTAGATCTAAACTCCATGATGCTTTGTTCTAATAACACTTGTTAGACTATCGGGTCAGAATTATATATATTGAACTATTAGGTTAGGATTGCAGGGATATATATATATTATAGTACTAGTCATTTACCTACTATCTTTTCTCGGTGAATTATTAAGCTAAAATATCTATATAAGTCTAACTTCTTAAGCTTTCTATTCTAAAAAAATAGTAAGGCTATATTATAGATTGTACTCTATCCTATTAACTATTTATATCTGACTTTTTTTAGATTAGTTATTAAAAGAAAGCAGAGTTAAAACAGGCTTATAACTACAGGTTAATATCTATCTTAATATACTATATCTATAGAGCTGGTATTATCTGTTAAAGTGGTTTCAACAGTATATATATATTATATACAGTATAGGATATTTATATATATAATAGGTTATTGAATTATATCTATACTGGATCAGTGGCCTAGTCTCTATCCAGTGGTAATTCTACTCTAATCTTTAGTAGGAAATAAGAAAAGTAAATACTATTTTAGAGTAGATTCTATTAGAGTAGGTTTATTAGTTATAGAGTTAATTTAACTCTATTCTAGAGTTATAGGTTATTTCCTTATTTTAAACTTAGAATTAAGGGATTACTATATATATTTTAAAAGGTTAAAGCCTCTAGTATAGGGTAGACTAGCTATAGGGTAAGCTGGGTCTAGGGTAGGTATAGCCTATAGGGTAGGCTAAGAAATACTAAAGGGATTATTTTAAAAGATATAGTAGAAGAGATAAGTATAACAGTTATTAGAATCACTATATTATACAGTATAATATACTTAGTCAGAATAAGGTTAGTTTACTATATATATACCTCTTTTCCCAGATTAGAAGAGTATTAGGCTTAAAGGAGAAGTATATAATAATTTATATATTTATCCCCTTTAGAAGTACTAGAGATATATAACTTAACTGAATATAATAATATAATCCTATATAATCTACTATATAAAATCTAATAATTAAGAGTTTTAGAATTATACTTTATTAAGATAACTATAACTATAAAAATAAGTATTAAACTAGTAATATAAAGTATATTTAGTATAATAAAAAGGTAAATAAATTAATTATATATTACTTAAGATATCTACTAAGCTAAATAAACTAAATAATTAGAATCCCTTTAAATAAATATTAATATTAAAAGCTTTCTCTAAAAGAGTTTTATATCTAATATAATTAAATAATCTAGATAAATTTAAAACCTATAGGTATTATAAACCTATAAAGCTAGAAGTTATATTATATAAAGCTAAAGTCCTTTATATAGATAAAGCTAGTAAAATAAGCTTTATAAGAGGAGAATAATTTATAAAGATATATATAGAGCTTCTTAATAAAAATAAAGAAGATATAAAGTTTAAATAAACTACTTATTATACTTTACTTACTGAATTTAATAGAGAGGCTAATATATTATATAATATATCTAATTAGATTAATAAATATATTAGCTCTTATTATATATAAATTTACTCCCTAGTAGAAATTAATAAAGAGAATAATAATAATATTTACTTATTCTTTAAGAACCTATAAGCTATATATAGAATAGATAATCTTTAAAGGAAGAGTTATATTTAGAAATTATATTATAAAGTACTTAAATAAGCTAAGAAATCTAAAATAGATTAGGAAGCCTGAATTAATAACTAGGAGTAGATAATAAATATTATAAAAATTAAAAAGATTTTAACTTCTTTAAATTTAAATAAATAGTTTAATAATTTAAAGAAATATTTAAATCTAAGATTTAAAGAGCTATTTTAAATAAAGAAAAGTAAAAATAAGATATAGATAAGGAATAATACCTATTATATAGCTAAGTTTATAAATACCTTTAGAGAAAAGATTTAAATTAAATTATAATTTATAAAAGAAAGTTTAAATAAACTATTTAAATCTTATATTATAAAGAGTAACTTTAGATTAATATATTAAGAAGAAAAACCTCTAGATAAGAAGTAAAAATACTAAATAGAAGGGGAAATTACTAAGTATAAGAATAAATAGTAAAAGAAAGCTAAAGATAATAAGCCTAATTATATTCTCTATAGTAAGAAATATAAAAGAGTAAATATAAAAGACTACTAGTTATTATTCTTTAAAAATCTATCTTCTAATTTTAATAAAGGAAAACTCTAGTTTAATAAATAGATAAAATACTTAGAAGAGATTTCTAAAGCTTAAAACCTTTATAATAGACTTATTTAAGAAAAAGAAAAGTAATACTAATAACTAATAAACTAAAACTATATATTAAACTATATAGTTATCTTTTTTATTAAAAATAATAGCTATTTATTAAGATACTTAGTACTTTTTAACTTAGGAATTATACTATATTTATTTAATAATATAATAAGATTTAGGAATTTTAAATAGATTACTAAAAATAAGAAGGTTTTTATAAATTCTATAAACTTTCTAATCTTAGGATATAGTAAAGTTATTATATAAGTATAAAATAAATAGAATAAACTATATTACTTATATTTTAAAGGAGTAGCTTATTACTCTAAAATAGATACTAATTTAGTATTACTCTTTAAATTATAATAGTAAAATTACTAATAGAATTAAAAGAATAATTAGAATTTAATTAAATATAAAAATAGATTAATACTTTATAAACTAGAGTATTATTATAATTAGTATATTATTAAATATAACCTTAAAATACTAAAAGAAGCTATATTTACTCTATTCTAATCTTAATATAATATATAGAGAAAGAGTCTAAATAAAAATAACTTAATATATTAGTATTATTACCTAGGGTATTTAGAGCTAAGATTATTTAAATACTTAGTAATCTTAATAAATAGAGTTTAAATAATTAGCTTAATAATAGCTAAATATAATATATATAGTCTAGTAAAGATAAAATATTAAGAGAGCTATAAACTATAAGAAAGAAGTTTAAATTCAGAAGAGTATTTATTAATTAACTTCTATAATTTCTAAGAAGAAATTAAAAGCTATAATTTATATATAATTATAATAGATAGAAAATCTAACTTTATTTAGAATTATTATTTTAAGAATTAGAAGGAGTAAAATATTCTCTAAATATTAATATACTTAATCTGAATTCTTAAAACTAGATATAAAATAACTATTAGATATCTAGAAATAGATAATAAGCTTTAAAGGAGCTCTTTTATCTATATTTTCTTATATAATAAAGTAATTAAAGTAGAGGAATATACTTCTTATACCTAATAATAGAATAGCTCTAATAAGTATTCTAAGGGGGTAGTAAAAGAGAAAGTAAAGCTTTTAGTAATAGATAGTAATTTATCTAAGTAGTTATAATCTAAATTAGTAAGAATAGTTATATATCTTTTAAACTAAACCCTAAAAGTAAAGCTTAGATAGAAAATACTATACTAGAGCTTCTTTTTAATAATATTAATTATAAATATAAAAATTAAAATTTAACTAAGAGTTTTCTATTTAAAAATAATTAATTATAAAGTATTTATAATAAATAAAATAGTATAATTAAAGATTTAAAAACTTAAGTTTTAATTAGATCTAAAGATCTAGATAGACTATTTAGTTAGATATAACTTCTAAAATATCTTTTAAATTTAGAACCTAGTTACTAATAGTATATATATTACTAGGGATATTATCTTTAATAAAAAAAAAGTATTTAATCTAAATAAAATCTAAATATAGAAAACTATTAGAAAGTAAATCCTAGAGGAAATTTAAAAAAGGTTTTAATTAATACTTTAATCTTAATAAATTAATTAAGTAATAGAATTAATCTAATAAGAAGATAAACTTAAGATAGAAGAAATAAGTTTTAAATAACTAATTAATAATTTAAATACTAGTAGAGAACTATAGAAAGAGAAAGAGCTTATAGAAGACTATAAATATCTTATATATTACTTTATATTTCTTCTAATACTATTTAAAACCCTAACTATAACCCTTTTAATAAACTTAATTAAATTAAGAAGCTAGCTATAAAGTCTTAAACCCTCTAAGAACCTATTAATAGAACTTAACTAAGCTTTTTATACTATATCTCTAAGTATACTCTTAGTAAAAAGTTATAATAAGATTTAAATTAAGATTATATATAATAGATTTATATATAATAAATTAAAACTAAAGATTAAAGTTTAAATCTTTTAAAACCCCTTTATTCCCCTAGGTTAAACTTATTATAGAAAGTAACTACTAGTTACTCTTAATAAGCTAAAAGATCTAAAAGAGTATAAGTTTAAAAGAGAGTTTAAGTAAGCTAAAATTAATTATTTAAAGAGCTATAAATAAATAAAAACTTAGATTAAGATTTTAAGGTTTAATTTAAAAATCTAAAACTTATAAATCCTAGACTATATATAGAGATATATTTATAAGTTTAATAAGTATAACTATTTTTAAAAGTATAAAACTAAGCTTATTATTTAAAGAAACTAATAGTAGAAAGCTATTACTAAAGAAATCTATATTATAATATTAGTAGATAAGTTATTTTAAACCCTTCTAGTAATAGCTATAAGATTTAATCTTAAGATACTATAATTTAATATAGTAAATATATTTATAAATACTAATCTACTAGATAATATATTTATATAAATACTATTTAGTTATAGGAAGTATAATAAAAAGTTATAAGTCTTATTACTAAAGAAGATATTATATAATTTATAGATTATATCTCTTTTATAGTAAATAGAGTTCAGATTAACTTTATAAAATTTAAACTTTATATCTATCCCTTATAAGCTATATTATTATACTAAGTTAGGAATTTTCTTATTTTTCTATATAGATAATATTATTATTATATATAGAAAGAGTAAAAAAGCTATTATAAAGACTATAATAAAAGCCCTAAAGTAGAAATATAAATTAATAAATAGAAATAAACTTTAATAATTCTTTAGAATAGAGATTATTTAAGATTAAAATATATTATACTTATAGATAATTTAAACCCTATATCTAAAGAAGATCTATAGCTTATATACCTTAGATAGTAAGAATATAATATCTATAAATAAAATTAAACTCTTTCTATATAATAGAACTATAAACTAGAATACTATAAATTAGTATAAATATATAGTTAGATTAATACTATATATAGTAGTAATCTTAAAACTAGATATAGTTTTTATAGTCTCTTAGCTAGCTAGATTTATAGTTAATTCTAGTTTATAATATTATAAAGCAGTTAACTATATTTTAAATTATCTAAATACTACTTATTATCTAGCTTTATAGTTTAGAGGAGAAAATAAGTATAAGGTTTATAATAATACCTTATTTACTAATAATATATTAGATTATAAGAGTTTATAAGCTTATATAATAAAGCTATTTAATAGCTTTATTAAATAATAGGCTAATAAGTAAGATATAATTATAATATTAACTATAGAAACTGAATTACTATTACTAGTATAAATAGCTAAGGAAGGGTTATTCTAGTAAAGATTAATCTTAGAGCTAGAAATTAAGCTTAAGAAATCTAATCTATATCTTATATATAATAATTAATAGATAATTAGTATTCTCTAATAGCCTCTTAAGAAATTAAAAATAAAGTTAAAATATATAGATATCTATAACTATTAGCTAAGAGAATATATTTAAAAGGAAACTATTTATATTTCTTATAAATAAAGCTTAAAATTAATTATAAATAGTTTAATAAAGCCTCTTTAAGGAGTCTAGTTTTAAGAAAGCTATAAATAACTTAGATTAGTTAAAATTAAAGAAAGAATCTATAAGAAAAGAAGAGATAAACTTAAGAAAACCCTAATAGAAGATATTCTTATAGAACTATAATAATAAGAGGTATTTTATATATATAAATATTAGAAATAGTAAAATAAAATAAACTTTAATTCAGATCTATTAGGCTATTAGTATTAGAAAAGAATAACTTAATCTTAGAGCTAAAAGATTTAAATAAATAAAATAGAAAAATAAACTCTCTAAAGACTAAAAAACCTACTAAAATAATAAAACTAAACTTATCTAATAGAGATAAATATCTTCCTTAGTAGGGAAAGTACTAATATAGTATCTATATAATATAATCTTAGTTATAATATAATACTTATTCTCCTCTAAATAGTACTTTATATATCTCTAATAAATATATTAGAAATAAGCTTAAAAATATAGAAATAAGAGTACTTATAGAATTATTAGCTATAAGAGCTAGCTATTTACTCTCTTAGATATAGTTTAAGTAAAATAGAGCTATAGAAATAGTCCTAATAGAACTATAACTACTAATATTAATTATAAAATAAGTATAGAATAAAGAAAATAAGATTTATATTAGCTTATAGAAACTATTCTTATAGTACTATAAATAGTAGTTTATAAAGGGGTTTCTATTCTTATTTATATAGTTCTAATAGATATTATAAGAGAGATCTATAAGAGCTAATAATAAATACCCCTTATAAAGAACTACTTATAGCTCTAGGGTACTATAAAATAGTTAAATAATACTTAAAATATAAAATTAAAGAGTAAACTTATTTAATAAAGACTATATACTTAGTCTTAAGAGTATTCTTATACTTTTAATAATAGTAGTAAAACTCTTCCTATTTCTTCTTCTTCTCCTCCTACTAGGTCTTCTTAGTAGTAGTAGTATAGGAGATAGAATATATCTTACTAATACTAAATTAGCTCTTAGAAATATAAAACCCAGATTTAAAAATACTTATATAGAGGGGGAGATAGTACTAGATATAGTAAATTTAATTTAATCTATTATAACTATTAACTACTATTTAAAACTACTAGAGAAAATTAGTAAATAAAGATAGAAATAAACTTATAATTTATAAGAGAGAGAGAGAAAGTAAGAAAATTAATTCCTAGTATAATATTAGCTAACTACTAAATACTAAAGGAATTATAATATAAAAATTATACTAAGGAAGAATACTTATAAATTTATAAATAGCTAAAGAAAGAAAAAAAAAGAAAATCTTATAAAATATTTAAAGCTTAAATATTTATTTAAATACTATTTTATATTTTCCCCTATATAGAATATATTAAGAGTTATATTTAATAGAAGTTCTTATTTTATAGCTTACTTTTATAATTATAAGCTTATTTAAACTATATAATAATAGGAGTATTAATTAAATATACTATTAAACTAGTTAAAGAAAGTATATATAAATAGAAATATATCTTAAAAGATATAAATAATAAGATAACCTAGTAGAAGAAAAGTAATTTATAGAGTAAAATAGTAATTTATACTAATTTATATATATAAAGAATTACTTAAAATAATAAGTATAATAAATCTAATTATTATTTTAATACTATAAGCCTTATCTATTTAAATCTAACCTTAAATAGTTTATTTAAACTTCTATTTAATATAGTAATTTAATACTATAGTATAGATAAATAAATCTATACTACTATATTTAATTTAATACTATAGATTAGATAAATAAGTTAGATCTAGGGGGATATATTAGAATTACTATATTATATAGTATAATATATTTAGTTAGAATAAGGTTAGTTTACTATATATATATCTTTTTTCCCAGATTAGAAGAGTATTAGGCTTAAAGGAGAAATATATAATAATTTATATATTTATTCCCTCTGAAAGTACTAGAGATATATAACTTAACTGAATATAATAATATAATCCTATATAATCTACTATATAAAATCTAATAATAGTTAAGTAACTTATACTAAACAGGGGTTTAGAGTAAATTAGGGTTAAACTAATTAGAGTATTATTCTGAATAGTATAACTAGATTATTATAAGCTATATAATATAAGTTACTATTAATATATAAGTATTATAAAGCTAGTAATAATAAATATATAGATAATAGTATTAATAACTACTAAGAGAGTATTTCTATCTAAGTAAAATAAATATATATATATATTAATAGATTATTAATACTTAGTAATAATCTATATTTATAGATTATAAGAATTATTATAAGATCTAAATAATTCTATTTTAATTAGTAATAAAAAGCAGGGTTCTATATATAATCTATATATAGAAGTAAAATTTATAATAATAAGCTATTAAGAACTTAGACCTAGTAGGGTTCTAGACTTAGTTTAATAAGAGATAGCTATAGTAGGCTAACTCTAGTTAGCTTACTATAAACAGTATATAAGGGGAAAGAGCTAGATTTTCTAGAAGTTTTCTTTTTTTCTTCTTAAGAATATAAATACTAAAGTTAATATCTACTTATAATTACTATAGAACTAATCTACTATAATCTATATTCTTTATCTCTTTAGTAATAATAAATAATCTTAATATATTAGAAGTCTTTAACTATAGAGAAATAATACTAATTACTAAATTAAATCTATTATTATTAATAGAAAAACTCTATACTAATTTAGTAGAATTCTAAAATAAAATTAGAAATTAAATATAATAAATATAGATATAATAGTTTAAACTTAGAGAAATAATCTAAATATTCTTATAATTTTAAAATTAATCTATATAATCTTAATAATTATTATAATAGTTTCTATTTTAAATAATAATAATATCTTTATTTTCTATACTATTATTATCTATTTTACTAATATAATTACTATAAAGAAAACTATTATCTAAAAATAAGCTATATAATAATATAAAAGATCTATTTTTAGTATAGAAGAAATATATAAAATATATTTTTTAAATAAATTAGAACTTTATTAGAAATAAAAAGAACTAGTTTAAATATATTTAGAAAGTCTTTTTACTAATAATATAAGAGAAACTTTTAATTTATTATAAAAATAAAGATTTAGAAAGTATTTATTATTTATAAGATTTTCTAATTTATATAGAATTAGTATTCTTTAATTTATACTATTAGTAAATAGCTCTTAAGAAGTTAGAATAGATAAAATAGAGATCTAAAGAGTTATTTATAGTTTTCTATATATAGTTTAAATAGAAACTAATAATAATAGAAAAACTATATCAGGATAATATTATCTATTATTTATATTTCTATTATTATTTAAATAACTAGCTAAATAAACTTTATATTAGAAGAAATATTCTTTAAAATAATTTTAATAATATAATAATTAAAATTAGAGAAATAATAATTAATATTAAATTATTTAATTTAAATATATTATATAGAGATAGAAAGAAGTAAAGAAAGTAGCTAAATACTAATAAAGATATACTTATATTAGAAATAAATAGTATCTATTTAGTATATTAAAAGATCTAAAAGAATAAAGAAAAGAAAAAAAAAAAACTTTAATTAGATTAAACTTAGAGTTAAAATAAAGAAAAAAAAGATTAGAAATAAGCTTAATAGATATCTAAAGAGATTATCTATAAGTAATAGAAAATAAGAGTTTATTTATATTATAAAGTATCTATATACTAAATTAAAAACTACTATTTAGTATAAATAATTAAGATTAACTTAATCTCTATAGAATAAAAGAATAATAAATATTAAAAGAATATTAACTAGAGAGAGAAATATTTAGAATTAGAAAATAAGTAATTTTTATATAGAGTTTTATATAGAGAGAGATTAATTTATTAAAGAAATAATAATTACTAATTATATTTAAAGAAAAAAAGAAATTTACTAAGATAGAATAGAGAATAAAGAAATTTTTATTTTAGATTTTAATTTTATTTAATAATATAAAGTTTCTTAATATTTTAATTAATAATAATTATAATTATTATAAAATAATTAGTAAATAAAAAGTATAGAATATAGATTTATAATAATTTAAACTCTTTAGAAAAAAAGAAATTAAAACTATTATAAGTATAGATAATATTTATATAGTAATATATATTACTAGAGTAAAAATAAATATTAATAGCTAGTAGAATAAGTTATACTTTATATAGTTTTAGATCTTACTAGAGATATAATACTAAGGATATTATAGTTTAAATATAAAAGAGTTTAAATAAATATAAAAAATAAATAGTTTAAGATAGAAATAGTAGAAAAACTATTAATTTAGAGTTTAAATATAAGATTTTTTTTTCTTTAGATATAAATATTATTAAGAATTATATTTATAGATCTAGTAAAATAAATATAAAAAATAGATTAAAAAAGATTAATAATCTATTTAATTAGTATTTATAAATTAACTAATAAAATCTAATAGAAAGCTATAAAAATAATATTAACTCTAGTTTAATATCTAAATAAATTCTTTAGTTTTAAAAATTTATTTAGTAAAAAAAAGATAAAAATATTATTATTCTATAGAAATACTATAGATTATAAAATCTAGCTTAAGAAAATACTAAAGGAAAATAATTCTAATCTATTATAGAAGCCTTTTTATAATATACTATATAATTACTTATTAGAAGTTAAAAGATAGATTATAGAATTTATAGATAAAAACTAAATCTAGATTAGTATTTTATTAGTAATAGTATTTATATTATTAATAAAAAAGCTAGAAGAAAGCTAAAAGTTCTATATAGATTATTAAGCTCTAAATAAAATTATAGAATAAAATTATTATCTATTATTACTTATTAAGAAAATATTATAATTATTAGTAGAAACCTATTAGTTTATAAAACTAAATATAAAAGTAGCTTTTTATAAGATCTAGATAGTAAAAGAAAATAAATATCTAATAGTATTTAGAATATAATTTAGATTATTTAAATAGCTAGTTATTCTATTTAGATTATTAAATATATTTACTACCTTCTAATAATATATTAATAAATCTATTAGAAATATATTAAAGAATTATATAATAATATACTTAGATAATATTCTAATATATACTAGTAGAGATTATTATAATTATATATAGAAAGTTTATATTATTCTATTATACCTCTAGTAAATAGATCTCTATTTAGATTTAGAAAAGAATATATTTATAATTAAGAAAATTAAATACCTAGAGTTTATTATTTATATAAACTAAAAGATATATCTAGATTTAGAGAAGATTTTTATAATTAGAGAATAGAAAATTCTAATAAGATTTAAAGAAGTTTAGAGTTTTCTTAATTTTATAAACTTTTATTAGAACTTTATTAAGAATTTTATAGTATTAATAATATCTCTTATAGATCTAATAAAAAAAGAATATTTTTTTAAATAGAATATAGAGTAATAATATATATTTAATATTTTAAAAGAGCTCTTTATTTTATATCTAGTACTAGTACTTTAAAACTCTAAGAAGAATATAATTATAAAAATAAATTATTTTAAAAAAGCTTTAGAAGAATATTTATTTTAACTATTAAATAAAGAGATTTTATATTTAGTTATATATTACTCTATAAAGCTTACTCTAATAAAAAGAAATTATATTATTTATAATAAGAAACTTTTAATAGTAATTTCTTATCTAAAAGTATAATCTATAAAATTAAAAGATATATTTAAACTATTTATTATTCTTACTAATTATAAAGAATTAGAATACTTTATAAAACTAAAGTTTATAAATAAGTATTAAGCTTATTAAAAAGAATTTCTTTTTCTTTTTAATTATTATTTATAATATAGATCTAGATTATAAATAGCTAAACTAAATATATTTTTTAAAAAAAAATAGAATAATAAAAATATACTATCTTATAAAAATATAATCTTCTATTCTATATTAATAATATTTTAGAATATAACTCTATAAGAGTTTTAATAAAGAATATAGAGAATATAATATCTAGTAAAAAAACTAATTTAAAACTAGATTAGAAGAATTATATAAAAAATAAAATACTATTTAATTATATTTTCTTTATAGAATCTAATTTATAAATACTATAGAATAAAGATATAATAAATAATCTATATTATATAAAAAAACTATAAATAATAATTAAAAATAAAAGAAAGTTTTTTAAGAAAATAATAATAAGAATTTAGATTATAAATTATTTATTTAATATATATAAAGTCCTACTATATAAAAAAAGATTTTAAATACTAAATTAAAAGCTTTTAATAATAGCTCTAATTTATAAAATATATAATTTATTAATAGTAAAATACTTAGAGTAGAATATAACTTTTTATTTATTTAATTATTAATTCTATTAGAATAAATTATTACTATTAGTAAAGAGATTTTTTTATAATTATTATTACTATAGAGAATATATTTTTTTTTTAAAGGTTTTTACTATATATAAAAGGTAATATCCTAAGATCAGGCTATATATAATATAATCTATATAATTAGTTTTTAACTAAGTTCTAATCTATATCTAATTTTTAACTCTATTTTTTTTTACTTTTTATTATATAGCTAGCTAAGGTATAAGTAATAGTAACTCTAAAAACTCTAAAAAGAACTTATTAAATATATAACTTAATTATAAGCTCTAAAGAGAAATACTTATTATTTATAATTAATTATAATATCTCTCTAAGTTTATTATTACTAACTATCTTTTCTTATAACTTATTACTAACTACCTCTTATAATAATAATAATAAATACCTCTAATATAATTATCCCCTATAGCTAGAGCCTGATTATTATAAGTAATTAGATCCTTATATATATAATAATAGTTATTAGTAATAACTATTAAGATCTCTTTTTAGATATTAATTATTTAAGCTTATACTCTATTATAAGCTTACTTATAGTAATAAAGCTATTCTCTTATATATAGATCTAATAGTTATACCTATTAGAACTATTACTTTATTTAATAACTAACTAATATAAAGATATATAGATAAATCTAATACTTAATATACTTATAAAGAACTATAATAATATTCCTTTAGTATTTAATAATTATTATAATCTAATATATTATATATAGTACTAGTAGATAATATACTAGCTTAAGTTAATTTAAATTAAAGTAGTTTTTTAAATTAAATAAATATCTAATTTAGTTAGTATTATTAGATAAAAGAGAATTAAATAGAATAGAATTATTAGAAAGTTTATTAGATAGAAAAGTTAAATTAAATAAAATTAATTTAATAGTATTTAGTATTATAGTAGATTAATTAGTTATTACTATAGGATC
Organism: Clonostachys sp. G952; assembly: GCA_027569935.1. NCBI lineage: Eukaryota > Fungi > Ascomycota > Sordariomycetes > Hypocreales > Bionectriaceae > Clonostachys > Clonostachys sp. G952. The sequence goes on along the minus strand of JAPDLB010000114.1, from coordinate 19,552 downwards.
TTTAAGAGAAGAGTAATAGTTAATTATAAAGTTACTATATACTAATTCTAAGACTAAATCTTATATTATATAGAGAAGAATATATTTTAAAATAAAGAAAATAAAGCTTATTTTAGTTTTTACTAATTATAAAATATTATTAATAATAAATTTTAATTAACTTTATAATAAATCTATTTATATATAAAAAAAGTAATTAAAAATATCTTATAGTTATTATAAATAGATTCTCTAAATATATCTAGTTAGAGATAATAAGTTTAATAAAAGTAGAAAAGTATATAAGAAAATTTAGAAATATTTAGTAGAGATTCTATAGATTTCTTAAATAGATTATTAGTAATAGAGGTTTAAATTAAATTAAAGAGTTTTAATTAATATTATATAAACTAATTAAAATAGAATAATTTCTTTTTATTTTTTACTATTTATAAATTAATAATAATATAAAGAGAGCTAATTAAGAAGTTTAAATAGTATTAAAAATAATAGTATTCTTTTTATAATTAGATTAGTTTTTATATTTATTAATATATTAATTAGTATTAAATAATAGAAACTTATTAATAATTAGTATAAGCTCTTTAAAACTATTAAATAGATTTAATATTAATTTAATATAGATTTTAATAAAAATACTCTAATTAAGATATTTATTAAAAGAAAGAGCTATTTAATTTTTAAAATATTTAAAAATAAATATAGAGCTAGTATAGATTATAATTATATATATCTAGTAAAAATAATAAGCTAAAGTAAATAGAATAAAATAGCTAGCTAAATAGTTCTAGATAGATAATATAGTATAATTATTTTTAAGAAATATTAAAATAATTTAATTTATAAAGAAATTAAATTAGCTCTATATAAAATACTTAGTAATTATAATTCTATTTTTTAATATTATTATTTTAAATATTCTTAATAATATTTATTTAATCTTTTATATAGATTTATTAGAATAAGCTATTAATAATTTATTTCTATTATAAGAAATTATAAATATAAGATTTAGATTACTATAAGTAAATATTAATAATAATATAAAGAAAGAGTAATACTAGATTAAAGTTATACTAATTATTAAAAATACTTTAAATTAGAGAAAGTATAAAAGAATATTAATTAAATAGATAAATTATAATAATTTAATCTAGAAGCTATTTAAAGAGTTCTATAATACTCTAGCTCTAATTAAATTTAAAAAGAAATAAGAGAATATATAAATAGTAAATAGATTAAAGAATTTATAGAAAAATAAATAAAGAAAAGTTTATTAAAAAATTAAAATATTAAACTAAATCTATATATTTAGATCTTATTAAAAACTATATAAGAAAAAAAAGTATTTAATATATAAAATAAATAAACTAAAACTATATATAAATATTAGATTATTATATATTTTTTAAACTATTATATTTATTTCTTATTTTTATTATTTTTATTAATTATCTAGTTATACTATTTATAATTACTATTAAACTCTATCTCTAAATAATTATACTAGTATTTATAATATAAATTATACTTATAACTTTATATATTATATTATTACTAAACTATATAATTAGTAAATTAATAAGAAAAATAGTAGAAAAGAGTTTATTTATAATTATAAAAATAAAAAAAAAAGTTTTACTAAGAGTTATAAGAATAATAAATATAATTATTCTATATATAGTAAATTAAATAAGAAATATAAGGATTTTAAGAGCTATAGTTATTATAAAAACTATTAGAGATATATAAGGAATAATTATTAAAATAAATATATATATCTTAGGAGTAATAGAATCTAGATTAGCTATAGAGTATTTACTAAGAGGAATTAGTAAGTAAAAGCTATTTATAATAATAAGAAGTACTAAATATACTCTAGAAAGATCTATATTTATTACTATATACTTTAGATTTATTATAAATATTATAATAAAATTATTTAGATATAGAAAGAGTAAGAGAATATCTAGAGTAATTATAATTAAATCTAAATAGAATAGAATATTAATTATATAAACTATAAATAAAGTTAGAAAAGATAGTATTTATAAACTAATTAATTCTATTTAGTAATTATTATTACTTTTTAGTAAACTCTTACTAGATATAAATAATCTTATTAATTTAAGATTATAATAATAATTAGTATTAATATAATAGAGTAATATAGTATTAAAAAGAACTTATATAAATATAATTAAAATAATTAGTAACTTATTAAATAAAAGAATTTATAGTATTAATTATAATAGTATTTTCTTAATTATAACTAGAGTAGAAGAGTATAAATTATATAGCTAATTTAGTTAAAATAAGTTAAAAGAAAAAGATAATATTATTTAAAGTACTCTAATATATAGAATAAATATATATATTATTATATACTATTTCTTTATAAATAAAATAATATATTTATATAAGCTTATTAAAAAAAGATATTAAAATAGTTATTTTAGTTTTAATTATAATTATTTTCTTCTAAACTAATATAATAATATAATTATTCTTATTAATAATAATAATTATCTATTTCTAGATATAATAAAGTTAAAAGTTTAAAATATAAAATATATTTTTTAAGAGTATTTTATCTTTTTCTCTTAATATATAATATAAATAAAATTAGAATTATAAATATAATAAAACTTATTAGTAATTAAAATACTATAATAATATAGTTTATAAATTTTTATAATCTATTAGAAAGAAATATTTTCTTTATTAGAGAAATTACTCTTAATAAAATAAATATTTATTATTTTTTTAAATTTAAATATTTTCTTTTTAATATTAATAATATTACTTTTAATAGTAAAATAGTTAGTATTAATAGTAATAAGATCTAATTTATTAATAATTTTATAGATAATTATATATTTAATAGAAAAAGCTTTCTTTTATTATTTCTTTAGAATAACTAATTAATAAAAAGAATAATATTATATAGTATTAGATAAGTAAAAGTAATATATCTATTTTTCTTCTTAATAAATATAATTAAGTATTAGATATTATTTAAATAAAAACTAGTTTTTATTATTATAATTATAATAAAAACTAATTTTATTATTATTAGGAGATAGTAAAGGAAATAGAGTATTAATAATAATAGATATAATACTTATAGAAAGAATTATTAAAAAGTAGAATTAATTAGAATATTAAATAAAAAAGAGATAATTATAAATATATAGATAAAAATATATATAAAAATAGATTTAAATAATAATATTATATAAAGAAAGAAAATATTAAAAAGATAAAAATTATAATAAAATTATAATAAAATAGAATTAATATATAGCTAGTTTATAACTATTAATATAATAATTTATATATATATAATTATTAATAATATATTAAGATAGTAATAATAATTTTCTATAAAGTATTTAATAAATTATAAATTAAAAATAATAGGAGTTTTAATAGAAGAGTATATTAAGAATTTAGATCTAGTAAGGTTCTAAGTTTAATTTAATAAAAGATAGCTATAATAAACTAACTCTAGTTAGCTTACTATAGATAGTATATAAAGAGAAAGAGCTAGATCTTCTAGAAGTTTTCTCTTTTTCTTCTTAAGAATATAGATACTAAAGTTAATACCTACTTACAGCTACTATAGAACCAGTCTGCTATATAAGCTACTGAGTAAGAAAGAGAAGCTTTATTAGCTACAGGGTAGCTGAGAAAATAGACTGTAGGGTAGATAAAAGAGTGAATTGTTAGCTTAAAGAACCTCTATCTAGCAGGGAGGAAGCCCTGTACTTATAGGTTATTCAGAGCTCTAAGAGCCCTGAAGATAATATATTGTCTTCTGTAATACAGGCTTATAACCGCTGTAAGGTTCTCGTACAGCGGATACGAGGTCCGCTAATACAGGAGCTACAGCGGACACAAGGTCCGCTAATACAGCTGCTGCAGTAGTTATAAGGCTTACTAACTAAGTGCTAAGGTTCTCGTACAGCGGACACGAGGTCCGCTAACGCAAGCGCTACAGCGGACATAAGGACCGCTAATACAGCTGCTACAGCGTAATACGAGATCGCTAATACAGTTGCTAGAGCGGCTGTTACAGCGGTTGTAACCGCTAACATAATTGCCCCAACGGGTAGCTACAGCGGGTTAGGCTAGTAGCTCCAGCAGGCTTCCAGCTTTGGAAAGCCCTAAGTTAGTTATTTCATTCCTCCTTACCCTATACTGATCTGAGATCACTTGATCAACTAGTATAGAGTAATCTGATCTACCCTATAGTCTATAGAGTAAATCTTAATAATATAAATAGTAAATAATATTACTATTTATAAAACTCTACTTTCTAGATAAACTTATATTATATATATAAAAAGCTAGAATATAGAATTAGATTATACTTAATAAGAAGTATTAAGTTCTTATTTATAATAAGTATAAAACTATTATATACTCTAGTAATAAAATTAAATTATATTTTTAATATAAATATAATATAAAGAGCTAATAGCTAGTTAAGATCTTAAGTTATTTTAAGTATTAGCTATTATAAAACTCTATTATTAATATTATAATGTTTCTAGTAGGATCTATTAAAATTTAGTAGGTAAACTTTTATATTACTAAAAGATAGAGAGTAGGATCTATTACTAAGGGTCTATTAATTAATTAGTTAATAATTTTCAGTAACCTATAGAAGATAGCTATTTACCTAGTATTTAACTAAACTAGCTAGAGTTTAGCTGAATTACTATACTTTAGCTAATATTCTATACTTTAGCTGCTCTATTTTTACCTGCTCTTACTAAAGTTAGTTACTTAATATCTAATATACTTTAGTAGAAGTAAGGAAAAAAGAAAGAAAACTTATATTTTAGCTAATAATCTATATATTTACTACTTTATTATTTTAAGCTAGATAAAAAGAGATTTTAACTAGGCTTTATCTAATAAAGGGATATATTATTTAACTAGACCTGGTTAAGATTTATCTTATTACTCTTCTTTATTTTCTACTTCTTTATAATAAAGCTATTTATTTATCTTACTAAATTCCTATTTATTATCTATAAGTAGTATAAATATATATATATTACTAAGGAGATAGAAATATATCTCTAAGCTTAATACCTATTATTTATAATATCCCAGAGAAGAGAAATTAAAATAACTATCTAAGCTATAAATAAGCTTCTATAGGATTAAGAGAAACTATATAGATATCTATTACTAATATATACTATAGAGCTAGTACTATATATCTCCCTGCTAAGAATAGATAGAAAGTAATACTAGTAGTATCTATATATTATTTATATAGAGTAAGAGATATATACTTATTATAATAGTTAGATAACTTATACTAAATAGGGATCTAGGGTAGATCAGGGTTAAATTAATCAGAGTATTATTCTAAGTAGTATAATTAGATTATTATAAGCTATATAATATAAGTTACTATTAATATATAAGTATTATAAAACTAGTAATAATAAATATATAGATAATTATATTAATAACTACTAAAAGAGTATTTCTATCTAAGAAATAAATATATATATATACTAAGATAATATATTTAATATAAAATATATTATTATAACTATTAGATAGTATAGTTAATATATAGAATATTAACTATATTATATTCTATTTTTTTTTTTTTTTTTTAGGGGTTTTTACTATATATAAGGGGTAATATTCTAAGATCAGGCTATATATAATATAATCTATATAATTAGTTTTTAACTAAGTTCTGATTTATATCTAACCTTTAACTCTATTTTTTTTTACTTTTTATTATATAGCTAGCTAAGGTATAGATAATAATAACTCTAAAAACTCTAAGAAGGGCTTATTAAGTATATAATTTAGTTATAGGCCCTAAAGGAGAATACTTATTATCTATAATTAATTATAATATCTCTCTAAGCTTATTATTATTAACTATCTCTCCTTATAACTTATTACTAACTATCTTTTATAATAATAATAATAGATACCTCTAATATAATTATCCCCTATAACTAGAGCCTGGTTATTATAAATAACTGGGTTCTTATATATATAATAATAGTTATTAGTAATAACTACTAGGATCTCTTTTTAGATATTAATTATTTAAGCCTATACTCTATTATAAGTTTACTTATAGTAATAAAGCTACTCTTTTATATATAGACCTAGTAGTTATACCTACTAGAACTATTACTCTATTTTATAGCTAGTAAGGGTATAGAGATAGACCTGATCTTTAATAATATACTTATAGAGGACTATAATAATATTCCTCTAGTATTTAATAATTATTATAATCTAAGGTACTATATATAGTACTAGTAGGTAATATACTAGTTTAAGTTAATCCGGGCTAAAATAGCTCTTTAAGTTAAATAAATAAATATTTATTTTAGTTAGTATTATTAGATAGAAGAGAATTAAATAGAATAGAATTATTAGAAAGTTTATTAGATAGAAAAATTAAATTAAATAAAGTTAATTTAATAGTATCTAGTATTATAGTAGATTAGTTAGTTATTACTATAGAATCTTTAAGAGAAGAATAATAGCTAATTATAAAGTTACTATATACTAATTCTAAGACTAAATCTTATATTATATAGGGATATTATATTCTATATATAACTAATTATAATAACTAAGGGAGTATTTATATATAATATAGAGATTAGTTATAACAGTTAGATAACTTATACTGAACAGAGGTCTAGGGTAAGCTGGGTTTAAACTAATTAGGGTATTATTCTAAATAGTATAATCAGGTTATTATAAACTATATAATATAAGTTACTATTCCCCGTGTGATACAAGATTTGGTCTTGGAATTGGTATATGGCAACTTCGTAATTAGCTATTACTCTTCTCTCAAAGATTCTATAGTAACAACTGACTAACCTGCCGTGATACCGGACACTATCAAATTAACTTTATTCAATTTAACTTTTCCATCCGATAAACTTTCCGATAATTCCATTCTATTCAATTCTCTTCCGCCCGATAATACTAACCAAAATAGATATTTATTTATTCAACTTAAAGGGCCGCCTCGGCCCGGATCGACTTAAGCCAGCATATTACCTGCTGGTACCATATATAGTACCTTGGGTCGTGATAATTATCGAGCACTGGAGGAACGTTATTATAGTCCTCCGTGAGTGTATCGTTAAAGGTCGGGTCTATCTCTGTGCTCTTGCTGGCTGCGAGATAGAGTAATAGTCCTAGCAGGTGTAACTGCTGGGCCTGTGTGTAAGAGAGCGGCTTCGTTACCGCGAGCAAGCCTGTAATAGAGCGCAGGCTCGAATGATTAATATCCGAAAAGAGATCCTGGTGGTTATCACTGATAACCACCGTCACGCGCGCGAGGACCCGGTTGCTCGTAACAACCGGGCCCTGGCTGCAGGGGATGATTACGTCGGAGGCATCTATTATCGCTATTGTGAGAGGTGGTTGGTGATAAGTAGTCGTAAGGAGAGGTGGTTGGTGATAATAAGCTTGGAGAGGTGTTATGGTTGATTGTGGATGATGAGCGTCCCCCTTTGGGGCCTATGGCCAAGTTATATACTTAACAAGCCCTTCTTAGAGTTTTTGGAGTTACTGTTGCCTGTGCCTTAGCTGGCTGTATAATGAAAAGTAAAAAAAAATAGAGTTGAAGGTTGGGTACGGACCGGAACTTGGTTAAAAACTAATCGTGTGGATTGTATTACGTGTAGCCTGATCTTGGGATATTACCCCTTGTATATAGTAAAAACCCCTAAAAAAAAAAATAAGTTACTATTAATATATAAGTATTATAGAGCTAGTAATAATAGATATATAGATAATTATATTAATAACTATTTAAAAGAGTATTCTATCTAATAAAATAAATATATATATATACTAATAGATTATTAAGAGTTAGTAATAATCCTTTATTCTAAATTATTAGAATTATTATAAGATTCTAATAATTCTTTAGTAATTAGTTAGAAAAAGTAGAGTATATTATATAATACTTATATATAATAATAAATTTATAATATAAGATCCCCTCTCTATTAGTTATATTTTTAAGACTATATTTTATAGCCTATTAGTAAGTTCTTTTCTAACTTAATCTTATATTCTTATAGTAGTCTATAATAATATCTAACTATATATAGAAATCTTTTTATCTAAAGACTTTTTAATATAATACCCTTATTAATACTATTCTACTTAATCCTTCTATAATAAGAATAGAGTATAATTACTATAAGTTATATAGCTATAAGTACTTTAGTTCTAAGGGTTTATTATTTTATTATTTCTATTATATTAAGAATAATTAACTATATTATAATACCTAAGGTTTAATACTAAGTTAGCTATAGTAAATTACTAATTAATATAATAAACTAGAGTCTGAACTTAAGATAGTAGAGGAGGAGTATTATTATATAGATATAAAGATTTAATATCTTTATTAATAAAAGAAATTATAATTAAATAAAATAATATAGATAGTATTCTATAGTATTAATAGTATTAAGGAGTTTAAATATATTAAATAGAAGGAGGTAGAGAAGGTTATCTAAAAGTAGATTATTCTATTATTTTCTATCTCTTTATCTGAATCTATATTCTTAGAGATTAAGATTAATCTAGTATTTCTTTAAAAGAGTATAGAACTATTCTTTTCTTAGTTTATTAGAATAGATATTTCTAGTCCTAGTAATATTATTAAATAAGCTATTAATAATTCTTTAAATACTTAATAGATTCTTATATATTATCTTAGTTAGTATATTCTTTCTATTTAACTAGATAAAATATTTATTTATTTTTAATTTCTTTTTTTAGAATTTTTTCTAGTTTATATTTTTCTTTATAGATTTTAATTAGATAATCTTAATCTAGAGTATTTTCTAATACTTTTTTAAGTAATAAGATATAAAAAACTAAATAAATATATATTATATCTAGTAGTAAGAGTTTATAGTTAATATTTAATTTTTTCTTAATAATTTTAAATAATCTAAGTTTTTTATAATCTAATTTATTATTTAGCTTTATTATTATAATATTTTTTATAAAGTAAATAGATCTTATCTCCCTTTTTTAAAATTAGTCTCTTTAATCTTATTTTATTATAGTATTTTTTTATTCTTTTCTAGAGAAATTCTAATTCTATTTTTATTTTAGTATATAATAAATATAAGATTTCTTTTATAAATATAGTAACTAGTATATTTAATTCTTTAAATTCTAATTAATTCTAGAATTTAGATTTATAGCTATAGTTTATATATATTAATAATAATTAGATTAATTCTTATACTAAACTATTATATATAATTTATACTATTAGTAATAATTATATCTAATTATTCTATTTATAATTAATATATACTTATAGATATTATTCTAGAGTTTAGTTTAAATATTCTATTTAACTATTACTTTATAGATAATAAGCTATTAAAAGCTTATATTTTATATCTATTTATATTATAAGTAATTATTAAAACTTAGAAGTAAATATTATTTCTCTATTTAATATTATTTTATTAGGTAATCTATAGTAACTAACTATATATTATAGAAATTAATATATAAGATCTTCTATAGAGCTTATTTCTTTATATAGAATAAAGTATTTATACTTTATAAGTCTATTAATAATTATTAGAATACTATTATATTCTATTCTAATTATTAGTTCTTTAGATTTTAATAGTTTAATAATATAATTAAAAAATATTAATTATTATAGTTATTCTAATACTAAGACTAATTTAAGTTCTCTATATAGTTTATATTATATAGATTTAATTTATATATATATATTATATTCTGAAATTATAATTTATATTTCTTTTTATAGATCTAAATAATTATAATATTATTTAATTCTATTAAATATTTTCTTAACTTCTTAATATTCTAAAAGTAAGTACTTATAGATTTCTTTAATAAGTATTATTCTTACTTCTTATTATAGCTCTTTCAGACTAGGAATAATATCTATTTAGACTTTAGTATATATTATTCCTTTAAGTATAGCTCCTAAGGTTTTCTATACTAGGTATTTTTTATTATTTATAATAAATAACTATCTATTTATTTTAAATATAGTTTATTTATATTCTAGTTTATAGCTAAGGATATTAACTCTTTTATTTTCTAATTCTTTTTAATATATTATTTTATAATTAAATTAGAATAAGTATTTAATATAGTAGATTTATCTTCTATTAAGTTATTAGATTATAATAAAATATTAAATATTCTTATAATCTATATATACTTTAATCTTATATATTATTTCTAGATAATAATATTTAAATTCTTTAAATATATATATAATAACTATAAACTTTTTATTATAAATAGAATAATTAAGCTCTATACTATATAGTTTCTTTAAAAAGAATATTATAAAGTATAGTATTCTCTTATTATCCCTTTAGCTAATTTATATACTAATTATAAAGTTTAAAGTATTAGTTTTAAATTCTACTTCTTTTATAGAGTTAAATATCTATAGTATAAGTTCTAAAAGTATTTAATTCTTAATTTTATTAAATACTTTTTACTATTTATTATTCTATTAGAATTCTATTTCTTTTTTAATAATATTATATAGGAATATAGTAATTTTTCTATAGTTTTTAATAAATTATTAATAATAGTTAGTAAATCTAAGGAAAGCTTATACTTTCTTAATAATTTTTAGTATTTCCTAATTCTTAACTATAGTAATCTTATCTTATTCTATTTATATCTTATTTAGTTAAATAGTATATTCTAAGAAGTTAACTTCTTATATATAGAAATAATTTTTCTTTAGTTCTACTAAGAGTTTTATATCTTCTAATTTTTTTAAGACTTTATATATATATTCTTTATATATTTCTAGATTATTTAAAAAGATTAAAATATTATTATTAAGAACTTAGGCCTAGTAGGGTCCTAGGCTTAGTTTAATAAGAGATAGCTATAGTAGACTAATCCTGGTTAGACTACTATAGGTAGTATATAAGGGGAAAGAGCTAAACCTTCTAAAAGTTTTCTTTTTTCCTCCTTAAGAATATAGATATTAAAGTTAATACCTACTTATAGCTATTATAGGGCTAGTCTATTATAATCTATATTTTTTACCCCTTAATAATAATAAATAACTTTAGTATACTAGGAGCCTCTAGCTATAGAGGAATAATACTAGCTACTAGATTAAACTTATTATTACTAATAGAAGGGCTCTAGACTGATTTAGTAGGGTTTTAGAATAAAATCAGAAGTTAAATATAATAAGTATAGATATAGTAGTTTAAACTTAGAGAAATAATCTAGATATTCTTATAGTCTTAGAACTAATCTATATAATTTTAATAATTACTATAATAGCTTCTACTTTAAATAATAATAATATTTTTATTTTCTATACTACTACTATCTATCTTATTAGTATAACTACTATAAAGAAAACTATTATTTAAAGATAAGTTATATAGTAGTATAAAAAATCTATTTTCAGTATAGAAGAAATATATAAAGTATATTCTCTAGATAGATTAGAACTTTATTAGAAATAAAAGAAATTAGTTTAAATATATCTAGAGAGCTCTTTTACTAATAGTATAAAAGAAACTCTTAGCTTATTATAAGAATAGGAACTTAGAAAATACTTACTATTTATAAGATTTTCTAATTTATATAGAATTAGTATTTTCTAATCTATACTACTAGTAAATAGCCCTTAGGGAGTTAGAATAGATAAAATAGAGATCTAAAGAGTTATTTATAGTTTTCTATATATAGTTTAAGTAGAAACTAATAATAGTAGGAGAGCTATATTAAGATAATATTACTTACTACTTATATCTCTATTATTATCTAAATAACTAGCTAAGTAAACTCTATATTAGGAGAAATATTCTCTAAAATAACTTTAATAATATAATAATTAAAATTAGAGAAATAGTAGTTAATATTAAATTATTTAACTTAGATATATTATATAGAGATAGAAGGAAGTAGGGAAAATAGCTAAATACTAATAAAGATATACTTATATTAGAAATAAATAATATCTATCTAGTATATTAAAAGGCTTAGAAAGATAAAGAAAGAAAGAGAGAAAAGCTCTAATTAAACTAAACTTAGAATTAAAATAGAGAAAAAGAAGATTAAAAATAAGCCTAATAGGTATCTAAGAAGATTATCTATAAATAATAGAAAATAGAGGTTTATCTATATTATAGAGTATCTATATACTAAGTTAAAAACTACTACTTAGTATAAATAGTTAAAATTAGTTTAGTCTTTATAGGATAAAAGGATAGTAAATACTAAAAGAATACTAATTAGGAAGAGAAATACTTAGAATTAGAAAATAAGTAATTCCTATATAGAGTTTTATATAGAGAGAGGCTAATCTACTAAAGGAATAATAATTACTAACTATATTTAAAGAAGAAGAAGAGTTTATTAAGATAGAATAGAGAATAGAGGAATCTTTATTTTAGATCCTAGTTTTATTTAATAATATAAAGTTTCTTAATATCTTAGTTAATAGTAGTTATAATTATTATAGGGTAATTAGTAAATAAAAAGTATAGAGTATAGATTTATAGTAATTTAAACTCTTTAGGAAGAAGGAGATTAAGATTATTATAAATATAAATAATATCTATATAGTAATATATATTATTAGAGTAGGAATAAATATTAATAGCTAGTAGAGTAAGGTTATACTCTATATAATTCTAGATCTTACTAGAGATATAATACTAGGGATACTATAGCTTAGGTATAGAAGAGTTTAGATAAATATAGAGAATAAATAGCTTAAGATAGAAGTAATAGGAAAGCTATTAGTTTAGGGTTTAAATATAAAATTCTCTCTTTTTTAGATATAAGTATTATTAGGGGTTATATTTATAGATCTAGTAAAATAGATATAGAAAATAGATTAAGAGAGATTAATAATCTATTTAATTAGTATCTATAAATTAACTAATAAGATCTAATAGGGAGCTATAAAGATAGTATTAATCTTAATCTAATTCCTAAATAAACTCTTTAATTTTAAAAGCTTATTTAGTAAGAAAGAAGTAAAAGTATTACTACTCTATAGAGATACTATAAACTATAAAATCCAGCTTAAGAAAATACTAAAGGGAAATAACCCTGATCTACTATAGGGGCTTCTCTATAGTATACTATAGAACTACCTATTAAAGATTAGAAAATAGATTATAGAACTTATAGATAAAAGCTAGATCCAGACTAATACTTTATTAATAATAATATTTATATTATTAGTAAAAAAGCTAGAAAGAGGCTAAAGGTTTTATATAAACTATTAAGCTCTAAATAAGATTATAGAATAAGATTATTACCTACTACTATTTATTAAGAAGATATTATAGTTACTAGTAGAAATTTATTAGTTTATAAAACTAGATATAAAAGTAGTTTTCTATAAGATTTAAATAGTAGAAGGAGATAAATACCTAATAGTATTTAGAATATAATTTAAATTATTTAAATAGCTAATTACTCTATTTAGATTATTAAGTATATTTACTATCTTCTAATAATATATTAATAAGTCTATTAGGAATATATTAGGGAATTATATAATAATATACTTAGATAATATTTTAATATATACTAGTAGAAATTACTATAATTATATATAAAAAGTCTATATTATTCTATTATATCTTTAGTAAGTAGATCTCTATCTAAACCTAGAAAAAAGTATATTTATAGTTAAGAAAGTTAAATATCTAGGGTTTATTATCTATATAGACTAAGAGATATATTTAGATCTAGAGAAAATCTTTATAATTAGAGAATAAAAAGCTCTAATAAAGCTTAAGGGAGTTTAGAGTTTCTTTAGTTTTATAAACTTTTATTAAGACTTTATTAAGAACTTTATAGTATCAATAGTATCTCTTATAGATCTAATAAAGAAAAAGTATTCCTTTAAATAAAGTATAGAGTAATAATATATATTTAATATTCTAAAAGAACTCTTTATTTTATACCTAGTACTAATACTTTAAAACCCTAAGAAGAATATAATTATAGAGATAGATTATTTTAAAAAGACTTTAGAAAAATATCTATTTTAATTATTAGATAAAGAGATTCTATATCTAGTTATATATTATTCTATAAAGCTTATTCTAGTAAAAAGAAATTATACTATTTATAATAAGGAACTCTTAGTAGTAGTTTCTTATCTAAAGATATAATCTATAGAATTAAAAAGTATATCTAAACTATTTACTATTCTTATTAACTATAAAGAATTAGAATACTTTATAAAATTAAGATCTATAAATAAGTATTAGATCTATTAGGAAGAACTTCTTTTTTTTTTTAATTACTATCTATAATATAGATCTAGATTATAAATAGCTAGACTAGATATACTCTTAAGAAGGGAATAAAATAATAAAAATATACTACTTTATAAAAATATAATCTTCTATTCTATATTAATAGTAGTTTTAGAATATAACTCTATAAGAGTCTTAATAAGAGATATAGAGAATATAATATCTAGTAAAAAAACTAATCTAGAGCTAGATTAGGAGGGTTATATAAAGAATAGAACTCTATCTAGCTATACTCTTTTTATAGAATTTAATCTATAAGTACTATAGAATAAAGATATAGTAAATAATCTATACTATATAAAGAAACTATAAGTAATAGTTAAAAGTAAAAGAAAATTTCCTAAGAAAGTAGTAATAAGAGTTTAGATTATAGATTATTTATTTAATATATATAGAGCTCTACTATATAAAGAAAAGCTTTAGATACTAAACTAGGAGCTTCTAATAATAGTTTTAATCTATAAAGTATATAACTTACTAATAGTAAAGTACTTAGAATAAAATATAACCTTCTACCTACTTAATTATTAATTCTATTAGAATAGATTATTACTATTAGTAAAAAGGTTTCTTTATAATTATTATTACTATAGGGGGTATATTTTAAAATAAAGAAAATAAAGTTTATTTTAACTTTTACTAATTATAGAATACTATTAGTAATAAATCTTAATTAATTTTATAGTAGATCTATCTATATATAAAAAAAGTAATTAAAGATATCTTATAGTTATTATAGATAAACTCTTTAAGTATATCTAGCTAGAGATAATAAATTTAATAAAAATAGAAAAGTATATAAAAAGATTTAGAAATATTTAGTAGAGATTCTATAGATTCCCTAAATAGATTATTAGTAATAGAAGCTTAGATTAGATTAAAGAGTTCTAATTAATACTATATAAACTAATTAGAGTAGAATAACTTCTCTCTATCTTCTACTATCTATAGACTAATAGTAATATAAAGAGAGCTAACTAAGAAGTCTAAATAGTACTAAGAATAATAGTATTCTTCTTATAATTAGACTAGTCTTTATACTTATTAGTATATTAATTAGTATTAAATAATAGAAACTTATTAATAATTAGTATAAGCTCTTTAAAATTATTAAATAGATTTAATATTAACTTAATATAGATCTTAATAGAAATACTCTAATTAAAATATTTACTAAAAGAAAGAGCTATTTAATTTTTAAAGTATCTAAGAATAAGTATAAAGCTAGTATAAGCTATAATTATATATATCTAGTAAAAATAATAAGCTAAAGTAAATAGAATAAAATAGCTAGTTAAGTAATTCTAGATAAGTAATATAATATAACTATCCTTAAGGAATATTAAAATAGCTTAATCTATAAAGAAATTAGATTAGCTCTATATAAAATACTTAGTAGTTATAGTTCTATTCCCTAATATTATTACTTTAGATATTCCTAGTAATATCTATTTAATCTTTTATATAAACTTACTAGAGTAAACTACTAATAATCTATTTTTATTATAAGAAATTATAGATATAAAACCTAAACTATTATAAATAGATATTAATAATAATATAAAGGAAGAATAATACTAGGTTAAGACTATACTAGCTATTAAAAATACTCTAGACTAGAGGAAATATAGAAAAGTATTAGTTAAATAGATAGATTATAATAACTTAATCTAGGAACTATTTAAAGAGTTTTATAATACCCTAGCTCTAGTTAAATTTAAGGAGAAATAAGGGGATATATAAATAGTAAATAGACTAAAGAATTTATAGAAAATTAAATAAAGAAAAGCTTATTAGGAGGTTAAAGTATTAAATTAAAATCTATATATTTAAACTCTATTAAAAACTATATAGGAAAAAAAAGTACTTAATATATAAAATAAATAAACTAAGATTATATATAGATATTAGATTATTATATATTTTTTAAACTATTATATTTACTTCTTATCCTTATTATCTTTATTAATTATCTAGTTATACTATTTATAATTACTATTAAACTCTATCTCTAAATAGTTATATTAGTATTTATAGTATAAGTTATATTTATAACTCTGCTTATTATATTATTACTAGGCTATATAGTTAATAAGCTAATAGAGAGAGTAATAGAAGGAGATCTATTTATAATTATAAAAGTAATAAGAAGAGCTTTACTAAAAGTTATAAGAATAGTAGATATAACTATTCTATATATAATAGATTAAGTAAGAGATATAAGGATCTTAAGAGCTATAGTTACTATAAAGACTATTAGGGGTATATAAAGAATAATTATTAAAATAAATATATATATCTTAGGAGTAATAAAACCCAGACTAGCTATAGAGTATCTACTAAAGGGAATTAGTAAGCAGAAGCTATTTATAGTAATAAAGAGTACTAAATATACTCTAGGAAAACCTATACTTATTACTATATATATTAGATTTATTATAGATACTATAATAAGATTATTTAGATATAGAAAGAGTAGAAGAATATTTAGAGTAACTATAGCTAGATCTAGATAGAGCAGGGTATTAGCTATATAGGCTATAAGTAAAGCTAGAAGAAATAGTATCTATAAGCTAATTAATCTTATTTAGTAATTATTACTACTTTTTAATAAACTCTTACTAGATATAGATAATCTTATTAATCTAAGATTATAATAATAGTTAGTATTAGTATAATAAAGTAATATAGTATTAAAGAGAACTTATATAAGTATAACTAAGATAGCTAGTAATTTACTAAATAAAAGAGTTTATAATATTAATTATAATAGTATTTCCTTAATTATAGCTAGAGTAAAAGAGTATAAGTTATATAGCTAATTTAGCTAAAGTAAGTTAAAAAAAAAGAATAATATTATTTAAAATACTCTAATATATAGAATAAATATATATACTATTATATACTATCTCTTTATAAGTAAAATAATATATCTATATAAGCTTATTAAAAGAAGATATTAAGATAGCTACTTTAGCTTTAGTTATAGCTATTTTCTTCTAGACTAGTATAATAATATAATTATCTTTATTAATAGTAATAACTATCTATTTCTAGATATAGTAAAGTTAAGGGTTTAAGATATAAAGTATATTCTTCTAAGAGTACTTTATCTTCTTCTCTTAATATATAATATAAATAAGATTAGGATTATAAATATAATAAAACTTATTAGTAATTAAAGTATTATAATAATATAGCTTATAAGTCTTTATAATCTATTAGGAGGAGGTATTTTCTTTATTAAAGGAGTTACTCTTAATAAGATAGATATTTATTATCTTCTTAGATTTAGATATTTTCTTTTTAATACTAATAATATTATTTTTAGTAATAGAATAATTAGTATTAGTAGTAGTAAGATCTAATTTATTAATAATCTTATAAGTAGTTATATATTTAGTAGAAAAGACTTTCTTTTATTATTTCTTTAAAGTAACTAATTAATAAAAAGAATAATACTATATAGTATTAGATAAATAGAAGTAATATATCTATCTCTCTTCTTAATAAGTATAATTAAGTACTAGATATTACTTAAGTAAAAGTTAATCTTTATTATTATAATTATAATAAAGACTAACTTTACTATTACTAGGGGATAATAGAGAGAGTAAAATACTAATAGTAGTAGATATAATATTTATAGAAGGGATTATTAAAGAGTAGAATTAATTAGAATATTAAATAAGAAGAAGATAATTATAAATATATAGATAAAAGTATATATAAGGATAGATTTAAATAATAATATTATATAAGGAAAAAGAATATTAAAAAGATAAAAATTATAATAAAATTATAATAGAGTAGAACTAATATATAGTTAGCCTATAATTATAATATAATAGCTTATATATATATAATTATTAATAATATACTAGGATAGTAATAATAATTTTTTATAGAGTATCTAGTAAATTATAGATTAGAAGTAATAGAGGTTTTAATAGGAGGGTATATTAAGAACTCAGATCTAGTAGGATCCTAGGCTTAGTCTGATAAGAGATAGCTATAGTAAGCTAACCTTAGTTAGACTACTATAGGTAGTATATAAAGGGAAAAAACTAGACTTTCTAGAAGTCTTCTCTTTTCCTTCTTAAGAATATAGATACTAAAGTTAATATTTACTTATAGCTACTATAGAGCTAGTCTGCTATAGTAACTAGTATTTAGTATAATAAAATATAATATTCTCTTCTTAATATAATAAGAATATAGAAATACTTTAAAATTATATATAAGAATATATTCTAATCTTTAGATATAATTATATACTAATTTAGATTTCTTTTATTTTAATATATAGCTAGATATTTTATTAATAAGTAAATAGTAATATAAAATAAATATAGAATTAAATATATATAATAATAGTATAATATAATAAAATAACCTTAGGGATAAAACTAATAGGGAAAGAGTATTATATTATAAATAAAGATTATCTCTAGGAACTATAGGAAGTTATATATAAAGTAGCTTAGTAGATCTACTTTATAAACTAATAGAAATAATTTTACTTTAGTAAAGTAAAATCTTAAATAAAGTCTTAAATAAAAACTATTATAAATACTCTAGTAAATATATTAGTATATATATATATTTATTTCTATAGCTTAAAACTTCTTTAGATAGTTATTAATAATATTATTTATATATCTATTATTACTAGCTTTATAATATTTATATATTAATAGTAACTTATATTATATAGCTTATAATAATCTAATTATACTATTTAGAATAACTCTTTAGACTAGTAATTCTAACCCTAACTTATACTAGTATAAGTTACTAACTATTATAGATTCTTAAAGTAATAATAACTATTATTTAAGATAATCTAATATAGCTATTTACTAATTATATTTATTATATATCCCTCTAATTAGTTAAAGACCTATTTATAATAATAAAGCTACTTTTAATATTATAAATCTAATAGCTATATTTACTTAATCTATTATTTTATTATATAGTCTATCTAGTACTACTATAAGTACTTATAGAGAATAGAAATTAATTAGAAGAAAAGCTATATCTTAAAAATAACTATTTACTTATATAGATCTACTATAATCTAATATATAATTTATAGTTTTAATATATTATATATTATATTAAATTAATTAGAATAAAAATAGCTTTTAAAAATTAATTATTTAAACTTTATATTA